>VCJC01002569.1:19480-35796 GCA_024140195.1 Backusella luteola | reverse complement strand
TTTATTTTTTTTTTTTTTTTTTTTTTTTTTTTTAGCCACAAGTCAAAATTAAAATGATGGAACTAGATCACCCGCTAATAGAAATAAAGTTTATCTCTTCTCGTTCGAAGCATACGTTGCATCCTTTTTTTTAAAAAAAAAAAAGAAAACAAAGCTGCAATAAAGCACCGGGTCAAAATAAAAAAAAAAGAGATAGCCAAAACCGGAGTTGAAAATAACTGTCAAGTGGTCATTTGACTATTCAAAGATCTCCCTTGTTGAACATCATCACCCACCCTCGAATGTACGTTCTATCGAACAAAGCTCCGCATGAATAAATAAAGAGTGTCTTGAGGAAAGAAAAGATCGCTACTCACTATACTACATCTTGGTTTATTTATGTGATTACTATTATACCTCTTAGATGGAATGGGTTTGCTCTTTGGAATGAAGGATGTTTATTTGTTTTGTCCAAGGAGATTGTTTATCTTTATTTTTTTGATGCAAAGATTATCAACCTTTTTTTTTTACGTTTGGTGTAACTTTTTTTGTATAGAGCACAATTTTTTACAGTTTACTTTCTCCATTTTCTCTCCTGTTTTCCTTTTGCTCTATCTTTCTTTATTCTCTTTTGTTTATTTCGATTTATCGGAAGCACTTTAAGAGTAAATAAATAAATAAAAGTCAATCACTCAGTAACGGTTGTCCTTAAAAAAAACAATATCCCTTTTTTTTTTATTTGTTCGTCAACTTTTTAATTTGTACTTGAACAGTCAATGTTGAATCTTTCTTCTAAACAGTGGAATGGAAGTGTGTATGTGTGATTTTGTGGACCTTTGGAAAATAAAGTGCCTTGCAAAAAAAAGGGAGCACTCAAACGTAAATAAAACCTTATGCTCCCTGTAAGCATTGACGTTGTCTCACGCAAATAACGATGTGGCAAAAAGAAATCCCAATTTTTTTTTCCAAACTCTACAATATAATATAAACTCGTGATTTACCGATCATAAAAAAAGGGAGAGTTACCAAACATGGCATTAAAAATACGTAACCATATAGATGTGATGACGGACTGAACATTATCGGTTGTTATTGTTGATAGCTATGAAAAATGGTTTTACCATCGGTATTTGATTCGAAGTTACTTTCTATCTGTCAAAAAATTTCCAAAAATATTAAAGCCGTGTATGCACCTTTTATTTAAAGGTATATCGATAAAAAATAACCAAATAATAACAATACTAATGTAGAAAAAGTGTTCTACATTCTAAATTTTACATCACATGTACAAAAAAAGGCGATTTGTATACATAGCTCCTATTACTAGGTTTGAGGGAAGGATGTTTCTTGGAATGAACCCATCGTAGAAACCCACTGCTGCTGATTTATGATGATGAAAGAGAAAGGCGATTCTTTTCCCATTGATCTTGAATATACATACATATTTAAAAGCAATGTGTCTTCATGACCGACCATGGCCACTATAGTCCCATTATTTTCAAGCCATGTGCACTGAACACTTGGCATTGAATTAAGATGACTCTGAGTCCGTTTTGTGATGCGTGTGACGCTGCCCTGATTTTCATCCCATTTAGATAAAATCTATTTCAGCCAATCATAATCATGTACTTTAATATTTTAAACTCAGACAGGCCATTTTTTTTATTTGTTTTGTTGCCTTTTTCACTCTTAATTTGTATCAAAAGTAATCATCATATATATAAAATATATTCTATATATTTTTCTATATCATATTACGAAAAACAACAAAACAACCCATAAAGACTATATATAATGACAGCACCCTTGACTAATATCGCAGCAGCAGGAACACAGACAGTCGAAAAAGATGAGATTTGGTCCACCATTTTAACAGGTGTTGCATCCTCTAAAATGGTGCCTACAAAGAAGATTCTTGTATTAGGTAAACTAAATTGATTAGTCCTGTATTCATATTTACGGAAACAAAAATAAATAACAATCAACTTTTGACAACAATAAAAAAAGGTGATCCTGGAAGTGGAAAGTCAACTTTGATCCATTATTTAAAAAACGATCCTGGACCACAAACACAACAAAACGAAAATGATGAGGTACCAACCGCAAATTCGTTTGGAATTAATACAAATTACATTCCTCTTTCTGTGGATAATCTCGATGATGAAGCAACAAATACACTCGCACTTAGTTATAGCTTCATTGATGTCCAAGATGAAGAGAATGAAGGTATGGAACAAGTCATCATCATCTTTTTCATGATTCTAATTTACAATTCACATGAAAATAACAATAATAAAAAAAGCTATCGCACGTTTGGGTGTATATCAATTGGGACTTTCAGCAGACGAGTATATGACGTTACTTAAATTTGCCCTTAGCACCGACACTTTAGCAGATTCGGCTGTTATTCTTGTATTGGATTGGACGCGTCCATGGAAGTTTTTGGAAAGTCTTGAGCGTTGGATTGGCGTATTGCAAAGACGCATTGATGAGATTTGTAAGGAAGGCACTGCAGCTGAATCTTCTTGGAGCAAAGGAAAGGCAGTGGTAGATGAGCTCCGAGAGAAAGGTAAAATAGAAAAGTGATTCTGTGTGAAAATGTATTTATTATTTGAGTTTAGTGGAGCATTATCTTCAAGTTTATACTGAGCCTGTTCCTGTAAACACCTTCAATGTCACTGCATCTACCTCGACTAGCTCTGTGCCCTCAACACCAACCACGTTTGTCACTACGCCTCTTGTTACCACAACAACAGCTGCAGATCAGGTTACCTTGCCACTGACCCAAGGCAGTTTGACTACAAACCTTGGAATACCCATTGTTGTTGTTTGTTGCAAGGTAAAAAGAGATTGTTAATTGGGAGGCTTTAAGCTAAAATATAATAATACCAATAATAGAGCGATGCATTGAATATGCTTGAACAAACTCAAGATTACAAAGACGAGCAGTTTGATTTTATTCAGCAAACATTACGTTGTATTTGTATGAAATGTAAGTATTATTGTTATCCATTTATAAGCATCATCTTTACAGCTTAAGTAACCTGCTTTTATAAATCAAGTCGGTGCTTCTTTATTCTATACATCCACCCTTCAACCATTTACGTTCCATAATTTGCGTCAATATATTTTGCATCGACTCTTATCCACGCCAACAAAGTCATATCCATTCAACATGAAGGCCCAGGTTGTGGAGCGAGACACCGTACTCGTGCCATCTGGCTGGGATTCATTCGGTAAATTGCGCGTGTTAAGAGAGGGCTTTGATTGCGAGGCTGTTCATCAGGGATGGGAATCAGATATGGATGCATTGACGGATAGACAGCAGCCTGGATCATACGGCGCCAGAGGGGTTTATGAAGAGGTCATTGCGGACCCAGCTTTGGAGGAACAACCTCTTAGCAATGCTCCTCCTCCTGTTACTTGTGAGGATGAGCAGGCCTTTTTTGAGCGTCATTTTGAAACATTGCAGAGAGCAACTGAATTACCTAATAGTAGACAGGGTACAGGTGCAAATGCTAAGCCAAGTGTTGTCGGTCCTTTGGGCTTCACTACAAATGCAATTGATTTGGTAAGAACTGGTGAAGATCGTCTTTCTGATGCTGCCAAGGTAAGAGAGAAGAAGAAGAAGAAGAAGAAGAATGGAATTGGCGAATATTGATAAATGTAATAATAATAATAATATCTTTGGGATTGCTCTTACTAGAATGCCAGTCCCACTGCAACTACCTCATCTAATACCAGCTCAGCATTACCACCAACCGAAGGCGGTGGATCTCTCAATGCAGCCAACCCCAACCAACCTGGCGGACCCTCACACGAAGTGCTAGCCAACTTCTTCCAATCATTACTCTCCAAAAAAGCATCTGCAGGCGGCGCTGCTACAACCACTACACCCTCTGCGGCTTCATTACTAGGTAATGTTGGAGGAGCATCTACAGCAGGAGCAGCAGCAGGTAATGGGAGTACTGGAAGTGGAGGTAATGATGGTTTATTACATGCAAGTGATAGTAATGGTTCTAACCCTGCATTGTTGTCAGGTACAGCAAGACGCTCTACTGTGAGTAGAAAAGAAGTTCATAAAGAGTTGGATCGTATGAAGGAATATGTGAATAAACCTCAATAAAAAGGAATATCACCAGCAAGTCAACAATGGCAAAAACTGAAAGAAAAAAATAAACTCTCCCGCCTTTCCTCCTCCCTCACACACCCTCTCTTTTTTATAATATAATGATATAATGATATAATAAATATAATCACCACAAAGAGCAGATCCATCTGGGTTTTAGAATATTGAATGAATTTACATAAATGAGCAGGGGATAATAAAAATATGCAAATATACATTAAAGGCGGCAGGTATTTCTGCACTGGGAAAAACATGCAACTTTTTCACCAAATGGTGTTTCCAATGAGAAGCATAATGCTATAAATTTTAATTTTTTTAGAAACATTCATCTTGTGAAGAGCACCCCCTTTACAAATTTTCTATTTTTTCTTTCATGATATTTTCCCATTGAAAGTATGATTAAAAATGATTAATAAATAAAATATTAAACTATCGACTGAAGCTGTGCGTATCTTTCCATAATTTTTTTCATACTAGAATAATTAGTAAAAGTCAAAAAACTAAAAATTAGAAAATAGAAAATAGCTAATTACAAAGTCAAAAGACGCAATTTCCGATTGAAACATAGATCAAAATATTCAGAATTCAATTTTACACATATTTGAATCAATGTGAAAAGTACTTTTTGTAGAAGAAATGTGTGTAAAATGACTTCGGGTATTTTATTTTTTTTAAAAATGATTTTCTTTTCATTTTAAGATTTTGGTGTAAGAGAGAACTTGTGACTATTTAATGATTGAGTTTAAAATTATGTGGATTTTTAAAAACTGTGGATGTCTGTTTTAGTTGAAAAAACCATTAACTAAACTTGTGTTTCGCTTTTTTTTTGACTATTTTTTTTCCTCTTCTCCTTCTTCTTTTTTTTTTTGTTTTTTCATTCTGTTTTGTCTTATCTGCCCTTCTTTCCCATTTATTTACTACTAAAAAGAGATCATTAATATAAAAAAGAAATAAAGCAAAAAAGAACTACGAAATAGAATATCTGTATAAACAAATGCGACTTTTATATTTGCCCAATGAACTACAAGACGTTATCTTAAAATATTTAACCCAAAAAAGCATCGGACAACTTTGTTTAACGTGCAAGACCTCATATCAGCTGTACCTACCAGCATTGTATCATCATGTGGAGCTGGGGCATCGTACACAGATTAAGCAACTTGAAGCTGGATTAGAGACAAATGTGTTTCTAAAGGAAACAACTACACACTACACGCAAATTCTCACTCTCAAGTGTCGGCAAGGTGGAAGTAGCCACTTGGTCTCGCTTTTCAAACAACTTCCAAACATTAAACAGTTGCATTTTCGTGATTTTCTTGCATTGTCTATAAACAAAGTCCGACATCTCGTCTTTACTTTACCCCGCTTGACGCTATTGGACTTTCAATATTGTGAACTTATTTCATCTGATAACGTTATTACTAGTACAAGTGGTAGTAACATAAATGATGTTGAATATGAATTTAGCAATAGCAATGATTATCAAGATGACAACGAAAGCAGCAGCAGCAGCAGCAGCAACAGTAATAGTAACAGCAGTATAAAAGGAGATGACAGTGGTGATAAAAGAACGAAAGAAAATAAAACTTACAAGAGCAGTTGTAAAAGAAAAGTAGCCTATCACCCCCATCTCAAAACGCTTCAATTAATGTGGACCGATTTCTCCCGGGAAGCCATTCGGCAGCTCTTTCACATGGCGCCGAACATCACCATGATCCTATTGGGCGCGAACCATAACCGGACGCCGACGGCCAACGACGCCGCCCTCCAGTTACTAAAGAAATACTGCCACAATATTCAACATTTATCCATTTCGCTACAGCAAGTCAAAGAAACGTCGTTGTGCGATCTTGTCAGATCATATAATACACAACTCGAGACTCTATCTATCCGATGCGGTGATGGGGATAATACCCTTACCACCATCTCCCATCATGCAACCAATATCAAACACTTGACAATCCGACGAAGCCATCAGACGGACTTGAATGCCATCATGGTAGTGCTTTTACAAAAGTGCAGACGTTTGACTCGCCTCGAAATGGTCAGTTGGCCGATCCAAGATGTTCCTACCGTGGTGCTGGATCAGATTAGACGACAGCCCAATCGGTTGGAGGATGTCAAGAAAAAGACGGTTTCTTTGGACAGACAGGACCTACAGGAAATTCGTAGAATATGCATAGATTGAATATAAATAATTTATATATTGGTAAATACTTACATTAATAAACACATACACATATACACACGTACACATAAAATTATGAAAAGAAGAGAGGAGAGAGAATATGGTTACCAAAGGGAAAAGAAAAGCTGTCTGATAGTCATCACATGATGAAAAATAGGAGCAGCAATGACTGTTGTCAATAAGGCGCTATCGAAAGGAATAGTAGTATATATCTTCTATATACATTTAATGTAATCCTCTCTCCTTCAAAAAAAGAAAATTGACTTGGCTTTATCGAAAAATTTCCCCTGCGTAAATAAATTTTGAAAGCTTAAACTGACAAGATTTTTTTTGTAACATCTTAAAGCGTTATCACTAAAAATATCTTTATGAAACTCTGTGATAAATGAAAAAATAAAATTCTCCTTTTCTTGTCACACAGTTCAAACATTACACTCAATTTGAAGATTTGGAATTCAGACATTTCTGTAAAAGAAAATAGAGAGCGATGGTGGTAGTTACTATAACAATTAAATAGAGGTTAAATTACTTAATAACAAAATATTGATTATATTTATTTATGTAATTTATTAAATCTGATTTATCACAATAAAACAAAAGAAAGGATAACCATCTTTCTTTGCTTCAGAGAATCTTAGAAAAAAGAAAAAGTGCTATTTTTCATGATTGAAAAGCAGCATATTTTGTTGCACATCGTCGTGCACAGGTTCCCCTGTGCTACTCACTAGTAAGTATCAAGCCATTTTATAAAGTACGATATAAATTAAAGATCAAATATAAAACTATACAAAAAAGAAAGGGAGTGGAGATATTAAAAAAAGAAGAAAACAAGGAGGTTAGAGAAAAAATAAAACAATAAAAAAGGGCGGGGAGGATATATATAAATTTAAAAAACAATACGTGAGTGTGGAGGTGAGGGTGGAAGTTGTTGCTGTTGTACGAGTTTCTTTCGCCTTAAGGCATCTACTTTCTTCTCCAGCTCATCTATGGATAGCTTCACTCTTTTATTCTTCCATTCATACCACGCCACAATCTCCTTGGTGCGGCTCTTATTGAGGACCCGGTGTGTGCTATTGATGGTAGAGTCATCAAGTGGGGTAGATAATGCAAGACGAATCCATTCGTTTGTAAGGAACCGTTCCTTGATACGATGTGTTTGAACACCAATCTTCACTTTGGTGAGTGCTCGTGCCAGTGGTGAGTTTTGTGTAGGTTCATGATTTAACCTGCTTCTTTCTCGTAAAGCAGCAGAAGCAGCTGGAATCAGATCTGCAAGTGTTTGCCTTCTGGCAAGACGCACGGGGTCCTTTGCTGGTGGTTGTTCTTGTTCATCGTCGCTACTGGTTGGTGTGGGCGGTAGCTGGATTTGTTGGTCTGACTCGTATAGTATATTATTATTACTACTTTCTTTTATAGTTTCAATCTCTTTTATGGTATCGATGGCCATCATTAAATAAAATAAAAATAAAAGTGATGAGAAGAGAAGAGGGAAAGAAAGAAAAGGGAAAAAAAGATATATATACTAATGAAAAAAAAAAGTTTTATTAAACACTATTGTGTGTTGTCACACATAAATTTTTATATATAAAAAAGTACACACCATTTTTCTTTATTATTTTATTCGTTTCTATTGGTAGCAAATAAAAAGAAGATCATTTTTTATTGGTAACAAAAAAAAGAACAAACAAATCTTTTTAAGGATGAATGAAAACGAAGGTCTTTATTTATTAAAGAGCTGTCAACCAGCGGGAAGAAGTACTTGTTAAGGTTCGGGGTTCTATCACTTTTGATTTCTCATAGCGTTCCTAAAAAATCAAAAAGGTATTAGTATCACACGCACAAAAAAAAAAGATGACACGGTAAAATATGCATTTTTTTTTTCAATCTACTTGCATCTTCTGTAAGAATATGTTCGTTTGCTATAAACCACAATAAAAATGGATCTGGAGTCAGCATGTGGTATGTCGGATACTGAAATCGTATCATTTCTAGAATGGTTTCTCCCATCAAATAAAACTTTTTCCAATGCACTTGACCGTCCATCGTGTGATCTTTATTAGCCTCACCAAGAGAGACGAGGTCTTGCTGATGAATTCCTCTAAAAATAATATGTATATATATATATATCAATAAAGAAAAGAAATGGTTTTAAAGAAAGGAAAAAAATGAAAAGGAATGACAACTTACAGGTAAGGGATACCTGTTGACTGAACCTGTTTTAAAGCTGTTCGATAATTATTAAACGACCTAAAATAAATAAATGGTGTTAATATTATTTTTGGTAAAAACAAAATAAACAAACAAACAAAAAAGACCTTTCTGAGCTCATCAACAACTCGAGCTTTAAAAATTGGTGGTATAAATCCGGATTATTTGATTTCACTGCCTGTCTTGTCTGCTTTAATCTCAGGACAGCAGCACTATTAATGCCCGCCAGGACGGCCATCAAACCATTAAAGTTATTCAAATGCCGGAGTTCCTAAGCAACAAGGGTGTTTAGATTTTTTGGTTCATGTTTTATAAATGTATAATTACCGTGGCTATTTTTAAACAATATTCAAATACGATGATCCGTTTCGATAGTTCATTTTGACGTACAATAAAGGAGGCAATCCAAGCCGACACGAAATTAAAATGCTCCACCAACGCAAACAGGGCAGTTTTTGTTTTGTTCGAGTAAAGATGGCGCAAAAAGTCACGGGGCTGGATCTTTCGAAATAACTCGGCTTCGATAAATGTAAATTGACTGGCTAGCTCCTGGGCAGGAGTAACACTGATCACATAAAAATCATTGAATAGAAATCCTCGATTACCATACTTTAACTCAGCCTCTTCCATAATGGCGAGTATTTCACCTCCTACAAACTTTGCCCGATTGCTGCTACTATTGGTATGGCTGTTACAATCATAACTATGTCTTAATTGCTGGTGGTGGTACTGTTGCTGCTGCTGCTGCTGCTGCTGAAGAAGCCGCAATGAAACAGGAGACGAGTTACGTCTATAACTATTGTTACTATCCATAAATTGACTAGATATTGTATTTGATGAATGTAAAGATGCGAGTTGGCGAAGTGATAATGGTAATTTATAATTCGAGTGCGCTGAGATTGTTCTTTGTATATGTGAAAAAGTCGAGACTTTTTCCTGTTCTGATTGTTTTAACCAGTTTCCAAACGTCTCGCAATATCCACTATCCTTTTTGCGCTGCTTTGATGATAATCCATCCTCATTATTTTCGGGATCATCACACATACCCCAGTGACGGTCTTTATCAATCGTAGCAGATTCTCGTATCGCAAGAGGTACAAGCATATCCCGTATTGCATGTAAAGAAGGGTGGCATGACATTCGTTCAAGAAACTCTAGCATCAACCGGCGTACAACCGAGCTATGAAAATCTCCCCAGTAATGTGATAGCCACAAGCAAAAAAAGGAACGGATTCTATATATATACATATATATTATTTGTTTAAAAAATTGCTCCACATATTTGACCGCTTGTAATTAATACCTTTCTTGGCAGTGTGTCGGTAGTATATCTTTGCTAAGATCTGCTTCAAATCTTGGTTACAAAAAAAAATGTTGTAAATTAATAAAGGATATACAAATAATAAGTCTTTATATATCTATATATGCTGTTTGTACTATATACTTTTTAATGAGAATATTTACAAGGTCACCGGGCTTCATGAATTTGCGGTAAACGGTTAGGAAAATGGTTGTCAAGTCTTCATCTATAATAGTACAATTGTTATGCATAAAAATAAAAAAAATTAAAATGGTTTTAATGCTTATTTACCTTGGTTATTGTAAATTACATTATCGATAATAACATGAATGTTGTTATTAGTATTGTTATTGTTGTTTATTGGATTCACCAAATCCCTGGTAGAAAAACAGAAAATGAGTATAAATAAATAGAAATAACAATTCTATATTTACATGATGTATTCTTTTGGATCTGTTTCATACTTGTGTTGGTGATGGATTGATAAACGTAATGATGTTTTGCTTTCCAAATCAATAAACTGAAAAAAGCATTTCTGCAATAACTGAACACCGGACAGACTGCGAGTATCAGATTCAATTGCTTCTACATTAAACAAGTTTCCAATCAAGTGACCCAAGGTAGGGTCTACTGTTCTTGAAATCGTCAGATCTACCTTGAGACCGATCAAGAGACAAGGAATGTTGTGTGATATAAAGGCATCTATATGGAGATGATTGTCAATACGATTACTATGGATGTTTCTATATATTAGCTATTTACTGATTGTATCTGGTAGATGATCCATCGAATCTCTGTTTGTAACGTCATAGCATATGATGGCACTATCTATTGAGTCAATTGTCTTTTTATAGTAGAATGTTATTGTTAATGATGATGACGACGATGATGTTAATTATTATATCTCTCTTCGTCTTACACTTGGTAAAGTATCATATTCGTATATTCTTATATAAGACTTTTCGTTGTATTTTAAGCGAAATAATCTACCAGGTGTTCCTCCTAATAAAGGTATTTATGTTGATTTTGCATGAATTTTACTTTGTTATTTTATTATTTACTTTGTTTAACTTCAACAAGCTGTAGACAATTTATAAATGCTGATTTTCCGGTTGATTTTGTTCCAATCACTGCCACTACACAAGATGCCTTTTTTTTAAAAAAAGAAAAGAAAAGAAATCAATTAGTAACAATATAAAAATAATGGGCAGGTAGTTTGTTTGTTTGTTACTTGAATCTTTTTTTGGAATATATTAATGGATTGAGTGGAAGGTGAGGCGACAAGATTTGCGCTGGAGATCTTTTGTTTTAGCACTGAGCCCAATTTACGAGGAAACCACATGATGTAAAATCAGTAAAAGAAGAACAAGAAGAAGAAAGAGAAAGAGAAAGAGAAAGGGATATTGTAGGAGAAAGCAATCATGTATTTTTGAAATAAATAAATAAATAAAATAAATAAGGAACTCCCTTTCTTATTGCATTGGAATATAAACTATTGTTATTTTTTTCTATTTTTATTATTAATAAGAACAAGCCTTTTTTTTGTATCTGAACTCCGGTTTGAAATTCTCCCTTTCAGTTGCGCCGTAGTTGCTGTTTCTGTGTGTGTGTGTGTGTGTGTGTGTTATTGTTTCTGTTATCCCCTTTTCTTTTCTTTTTTTTTTCTTCTTTTTTATATAGTTATTGTTCCTCTTGCCTGTGTTTGAGTGTGCGTGCGTGTGTGTATATATGCGAGTGTAGTTGAACCCCTCCCTCTTTTCTTTTTACAGTAATGTCCTCTTCCAATTATCACTTGCCAACTATTGCAGCTGTGGCTGGAATAGCCTTGGCTGCATCGGGCTATGTAATGTCAACAAATAGCTTCGAATCAAAAAAGAGAAGAAAACGAGTCAAGTCAAAAATACAAAGAGGTTTAAGCAATGATACTTGCTAAACACTTCAACTTGATAATAACAATAATATATTTTAGAGCGTGATGGTAAATACATTCTTGGGCTAACAAACAACGGCAATCACTGCTTTATCAATTGCGTATTACAGGTATTGTTATTATTGTCATTATTGTTGTAGTCATGGTAGTAATAAGAATACTAATATGGCAAATACTGTAGGCAATGGCAACACTTAGTTGTTTACGTTCTTATCTTGTAAGTGGAGGATATAAAGTAGAAAATAAAGAACATGTATTGAGCCCAGCAAACAAAGGCTGAACGCGTAGATGAGCAAGGGGAGGAATCAGCACCTGTTGTTCCTCAAAATGAGTTTATTTTACAGTCAGTAGCCTGCGCGCTGTATGCCACACTTGAAAGTGAGTGTGTCTACCATTCTTATTGGTGTTTGTAGTGCTCAAGTATTGTTTATTGTATTGTAGTGCTGAATAGACCCTTACCAAAACCCCAATCGATGATACCAACGGATTTATTGAATGCCTTAGAGAGAAAGTCGGGCGGGACTGTCAGTCGTGATCAGCAAGTAAGGACTTAACAAAGTATACAGCAAGGGGAAAAAAAGATTAATAAACAAAAGGATGCGCATGAATTATTTCAAATTATATCGAGTGTATTGACATCGGAAGAAGAAATTCAGTATCGAGAAAATGCACCTTCATTATTGGATGCAGCTACTTTGCGTTCTCTAACTGCAAATGATAACAACGGTGTAAGTTCTGCTTTGGTACTCGACACAAAGACATTGTCTTGACTTTCTTTTCTAGGAGGTGTCAGATAACTTTGAAACTTCTTCCGTGTCTTCTTTTGGCACAACTGCTTCCATGTGGAGCTCTTTTTCAGTGTGTACGGTGGGTGGTCAATTGCGTCGTAGGCGCCGTAGCCCTAGGAACCCGTTTACTGGCTTGGCCGCATCAAAGATCAGTTGTATGAAATGCGGCTATACAGCACCCATTAGACATCACACGTTTGACAATGTTTCCTTGGTTATACCTCAAACTGTAAGATGGCGTAAAGAAAAGTTATCACAAGTAGTAGTGAAACCTGGGAGAGTGGAAGAAATGGAGAAAAGAGAAAAAAAGGGAAAAAGAGCGGCATCGCTTGACATTAAATTATTTTTATTATTATTAGTTACATTGTACATTGGAAAGTTGTCTAAATAATTATACCAAAGTTGATATTTTGACCGATTTTCAATGTCGAAAATGTACCCTTGTCGCCACCTTGGACGCTTTCACAAAACAAGTAGAGGCACTGGCTGGAAAAGATGATGAAAGGACTGCTATAATCAATGTGGATATAGGAAGGTTAAAGGATGCTTTACAGTGTAATATTGAGGCTTCATTGGTATGTTTACACATGGAAATCATCTCATAATATCAATCTTTTAACTCTTGTGTACTTTTGTTTTTAACAAAACAGTATGGTATTCCGATGGTTACTCCTAAAGATGGATCATGCACAACAAAACAAACCATGTTTGCTAATCCTCCCAAATCACTCTGCCTCCACCTTTCGCGATCGGTGTACCACCCCTCTGGTATGATTCAAAAGAACCACTGCAATGTCAAATTTCCGGAATACCTTGATCTAGCACCCTATACAACCAATGGCTATCTCAACACAACAGACCCTTCTGCATCGCTGAGCTCACCGCCATCCACACCAGTTTTACCTCATACACGTACCAGTCGCACTAGCTTGGTCTATTTGCGCAACATGGCCGGTGGTCAGCGTTTCGCACACGGTACCCGTGGGGAGGATGGGCTGAGTTTGGCCTTGTTGAAAGATTATGACAGGCCAGTTCAAAATGCACTCCCTTCATTGTCGGTCCCTGTTTCACACGCCATCCAATACAAGCTATCTGCCGTCATTGTACACTATGGAAACCATGATTCTGGTCATTTTGTGACCTATCGAAGAAAGAAATTGCCTACGGGTCATGAGGTGCGCAGTCCTTTAGGCGAGACAAAACCAAAGCCCCCAGTCAAGTTTTGGAAATGTAGTGATGAAATTATTGAGGAAGTGGATTTGGAAACTGTCTTACAGTGTGAAGCGTACATGTTGTTTTATGAACGTGATGTTTAGATATGTTTTTTTTTTTATATTTTTATTACACTATAATTATTATCATCATATTTTCATTTCGTTGCCTCCTTTTTTTTATAATTATTCTTTATATAATTGATATTTATTTATATATATAAAGTCTATTAGTGTGCTATGTATTAATGCCGGCGAATTCGAAAAAAAAAAGAAAGAAACACTGCTACTATTTGTATTTTATATACATTTTATACGCTAAAACAGGTTGTTTTCATTGTAATAAAACCTGTCATTTCATACATATGTAAAATGTGGCGCGAAAGAAATTATGTTTCTAACCGGATATCTGGCATTTCTCTTCCCTTCTCCCTAAGAAAAAAGTAAATAAATAAAAAGCTTATTTCATCCCTCAACTTGGTCAAAAAACTTGATTTTTATAGAAAAACTTGTTCTATCGTCATAAAATAAATAGAATCGTTCTTTTTTAAACTATCCGATTGTACTAACAGGCACAGAAAAAGCACATAAAGTTTTTAAATGAAAAGAAGTCGATATAAAGACGAGCGATACTCTTGTTTTACATACTATTACTATTTTTTTGACTATTTTTTGTTACTATTGTATCGATATTTACTAAATAAATTATTCCCTCCACCTCTCCTTCAAAGCTTCCAATCTTGCATGCAGCTTTATGCAAGTAGGAGACAACAATTTAGGGGAAAGGAGACGATACACTGATGGAACAGGACTTGCTACTCGACAAAATCTTTGATCTGATGGTGGTGAATGGCCAATAAGCTAGTTCTTTTCTTAAGAAACCTGTATTCTTCTAACTGAACTAGATTATTTATAATAGGTAACACCTATGCTAAGGTATCCTATCTAACGGACAAAATTGCCTCATGTTAGGTCCGTACAACGGCTAATTGGAATACGATAAATGCTCAGCTAAAAATAATACATTAGAGTTCTTAATGTATAATTTTAAGTGCATATAATTTTTGTTTCTCTTATTCTTTAATTCCAGATATATAGTACCCAGTTGTTTTGAATGCTTCATTCTAAGATAGTAGCCAATTACTCTTAAAAAAAATGCTGAAAAAGGTCTAGATCGTAGAATTGATGGCAAGTTAGCAGCACTATTATTCACTGATTGGAAATATCGTTCACTACATTCCAATATATACATGACCAGACAGCCAGTCTACCCTCCTAATGTTTTTTATATCGCTTATTCATAAAAAAAATACTTAGAGGTGGGGCTTGTTTATTTACTATTGTACATTTTATCTGCATATAAGTAACTCCAACTCTTTCATATTAATTCTATGGATTTAATTCCAATGACTCTCAAGTTTGTGGATTTCTATCATTATCTAAGCTCGTTATAATCGCATCGTCGCTAAAAAAAGAGAGAATATTATTGCTACTACAATGATGTAAAATCAATGGATAAGTATCTTGATTGGATCTTAAAAAGTGCAAAAAGTGCATATTTATTTTACCGATTTCAATCACCATACATATAATAAAGTCATAACAAGATAAAAAGGTGTAATCGTATTTTGAATATAAAAAAACGTACAAGCCACATAGTATTACTTTGATAGATATCAATTTGCTATCAATAAACTAAGACTGGAAATGAATATATTCTGGAAATTCTTTGCATTTGTCATTTCTCTTCGATGTTGTGAAATTAGCTATTTAATAGAATATAGAGTATTGTTTCTAAAATCAGAACTTTAATAAACAACAAAACTTGATATTTCGATTGAATGGCCCTGGTTCTATTATTAAAAGATAGCGATATATGCTTCTGCTGTAAACCTAATAGAACGTATTATTCTCAATTCACTATATACAACTTTTGACAGAACATATATAGGACAAATTTGTTATGTAATAGCCGAAGCCCCATCTCGAAACATGCATTTACTATATCTTTCAATTGGATGCATTGGTAAAGGACATTGAATTTTGTTATTTTTTATCTAATGACTTTTTGTATTAAAATGGAAATTGACGTGGACATCGGTTCCTTAAAAATGAAAAGAGGCCGATTAGGTTTATAATTTGATTTAATATAGAAAATAAAAAAGTGCATCATCTTTTTTATTAAAACATTTATCCTTAACAACTTGACATTGTTGATTTAACAAAAAGTTTTGTAGATCAAGTGTTCAAAAAAGGAAATATTACATAAAAAAAACAAAATGATCCTTGATTCTACTATAAACACTCAACATCCACTAAATCTATTAAGGCATGATACCAATTTATAGCATCGATTGCATTCAATGGTGCCATAGTTCAATGATCAACATGTTTATTAGCATTTAGTAAATCAGTAACTATATTCATCAAAAATCTTAATATAAGTGCTTAAAAGCGTTTGTAAGATATATATGGCGTGGATCGTCATTTGACGTACTACTTGGATGATTCAAGGGCTTATAAAACTATGAATACCCTGTTTTTAATCGTTTTTTCCCGAAATACGTGTCATTTTCGGAACCA
>VCJC01002569.1:2915-19470 GCA_024140195.1 Backusella luteola | reverse complement strand
TTTTTTTTTTTTTTTTTTTTTTTTTTTTTTTTTTTTTTATATACCTGTATTTTGCCAATGTTTCCCGTACTCTTTGATTATTTTTTCAAATTGTCATATGAAAATAGATAAAACTCAGAATTTATGTAATTGCTCTATCTCGCTTATCAGAAATCATTGTTTTGAAAAGTTTGTAATGTTTGGTATTTGAAACAGAGAGAAAGAAACCTTGATATATCTTGAACCTTAATAAAAAAGGGGAGGGGTTTCTTATTAGAATAGCTATAGAGATCTTTATAGCACAAGTAGTTTGGTGAGTATGAAGTTTTAATATCTCGGCTTACAGCCTTTGTGCTACACTGATTTTTGAATCATCAAATACGATCATTCGAATGACAAAACATATTAAGCTTTTTTTTTTATTAAAAAAACGCAGTGGTATTACAAAAATAGGCAAAAAACCATTTTCTGAATTGATTTCTACAACTTTATGTTTTGATTTACCCACACTATAATCAACTTGACAGGTCTTCATTCTATTCATGATTTACCTTTTTTTTTTTAATTATAAAGAGTTTTTATTCTCTTTTTCAAAAAGAAAAGTAAAGTATATATCAAATTATCATTCCTAATACATAATTGAGATAAGCGGATCATCAGAAATCATCAGATTATTAATAATATCAGATGCACAGGGAGAGACCAGGCCGTTTTTTTTCTTACAAAAATAAGCTACATGTGCTCCGATTGGAAAACAAAAAAAGATGCTCGCCTTGTTCTGTTTTGAAATAGGAAAAATGTCCTTATACAAATTAGGCAATTATACGTCAATGTTAGTCCTCACTTCTTGTGATCGACTAGCTATTGAAGCAGCTACAGTCATTTTCCTAAACAAAACGCCTTCTTATTTTGTTCATCGGGAAAATACGGCTCATCCTTCTTGGATAAAATATATCAAACAAGTCAAAAAAGTAAAAGTAATGAAAACGTGGCCCAAATTCTGGACTCGAACATTCATATGAAAAGATGCCTCCCCATTTTATTGACACTCTTACTCAGCTATAATGTCAGCATTTCAAGGGGACCAACGAGATAAAAAAATCATATGCAAGAAAAAGTTACTTGATTTTTGTATAAATACACCAATGAAATGTTCGTCGAAATCATTACTTCAAAATACAATCATATATCTTTATAACATCATATACTAGTAATAAGAAAAATGAAATTCATCTTTTCCTATATTCTTCTTTCTTTGACTGCTCTCAGCTTCTGCATTGCTTCTCCTATTAGATCAAGAGATGCGTCTGTAGAGTTTAGTATTCTATCTCCAAAAGAAGGTGATGTTTATTCCTTCGGTGACAAGTAAGTATTTCTTTAGGAGAAAAAAGTGCTTGTTGATATCATTTACTAACCACACATATAGTGTTTCTATTGGTATTGTATTGAAATTATTATACACAGAGTAGCTGTATTGTTCATTTACTAACACATTTATATATAGTTTGGGTTAATGATTACAAAACTCTTTGTAACATTAACATTGTAGAGGATACTACCAGCGTACCAATTGCCTCAAATGTTGAAGCTAATCAAGACCAATACTTATGGACTGTATGTGTACTTATTATCATAAATTAGGCTCTTGTTTCTTATTTTTTCCTCTGTATCAAATATATAGATTCCTCAAAACTTGAACAGTTCTACCCAAGGATCATATAGTATTCAAATTGTTTATGGAAATAACACGTAAGTTAAAATATTATTAGACATATGTTAAGTTTAATGAATCTGACTTTACTAAAACTTTTATTTATCTCTAGTATTACTTCTGGAAAATTCACTATCAAAAACGCTGATGCTACTTTGTCAAATGACAATTTATCTGCTAATAATGCCGGTGCCATTAACAAAGACCCAATGAGTGGAGCAAAGGCTACCGCAAGTATTACTATTATTGGTAGTGAAAACAAACATGAAAGTTTGGCCACTATTCATCTTCCAGGCTACTATACTTTAGGTGCTCTTTTCACGACTTTTATCGTCATGTCTTTTCTTTAGATCTTTATACCTTGACAGCAACCATACTTCTCGGTAGAGAAAACATTGTAATTTTCTATATATTATACATCCCTTTTATATATCACTTATTTGATACATGTGTCATTACATTACCTAAATAAATTAGCACCATCATTAATATTAGACTTTATTTAAAATCCTTCTTGGTTTTAATACACTTGGCTCACTACTTTTTCTTCTCCTAAGTAATTGAGTAGAGACTGAAAAAAAAATTTTAAATGAATTGTGTATATATAAGTAAGTTATTAATGATATATAAACTTACTTATTAAAATAACCAGATTCAAGTTTTATTATGAGATCAGCACCACAAAGCTTTATGTAGATTACTACATGGAAGAAAGCCAATTGCTGGCTGTAGTAATGTGATAGGACTTAAGTTCACGTACTCAGTAACTCTTTCTTATTTAAAATAAAATTATTTTATATTGACCTATCATTATTGTCACTGACGAATAAGAGTAACTATGGGCGTTTCGATTCACGTATAATTTGCTTATCACTCTAATGAATGAAGTTTGTATTTACTCTGCAACCTCAATGGTATCAAATAGTATGCAAATGTATCATCATATACCAATAACATCTAGAAGCTACTAGTTTAATATCTCTGCTCCTTAAAATTAATCGCAAAGTATCTTTAAAAATCCTGTCGATACGAATTGACCCATTCACGGAAGAGAAATGATTGAACCAATCCAAATTCTTGTAAATAAATCGCGCATTCTCACTAATTCCCTAACGGCATCGTATAGATTTAGTAATACTGTGTATTTTTTTTCCCATTTCACTATTCCCTTCACTCTTTGCTTTTATGCTAAAAACAAAACGTATTCTTATTTGTTTTCAGTTTCAAATATTCCCTGAATTATTCGTCAAACTAGATTGGACGATATGATTACTCTGTCAGTTGCTCGTTAGTGGAGTGGGAAATCTATTGTTTGTATGCGCGTGTAAGTAACTTGATAAATAAAATATAACTATCTATATATGTGAAAAAAGTAATGTATTTTTGCTATTTCATCCTTTAAGCTTCTTGAGAAGTGAAAGCCATTTTTCTTATATTCTGGGGAAGCAGAGCTTCACAAAAACTGGTATAATTAGAAAAACTTCATATGACTTTTATGTTTCATGATGATGATGATAAGAGATAGTCCTGCTTGACACCAATAAAAACAACAAGCATAATTTGCTTATCTTTGTTATCAGCTACATTTACCCAAATTAGTCTAATCTATTTATTTGAACAAAAGTAAACAAATAAACAAAATAAAGTAGATGCCCTATATTAGTTTTGTGACGATAAGTAACAAATATTACAGTATATTTAAAAGATCGCTGATTGTATTAGCTTTTAGATACCTTGGAGTCTTTAAGAATACAGAATGTAAGTGCATAATATGCATCAGTACAAATAGTTTTGAATGTTGATTGAAAAGTACAAGTGAATTATTAGGTTTTTTTATACTAGTTTTCTTATCTATAATTGTGTAAGATCATTCAGATAGAAATGACGAAACCATTAGGTGTAAATTTTGTTAGGAATGACATTATTCAAATCAGTTCTTATTTTTTATAAAGAAAAAACAGAAGAAATAGCTAAAAGAAAGTCGAACTATAGATTTATCATGATTGTATTCAAAAGTATTTTCAATTGATCTATGTATTCGTCGATATATTTCTCCTATTTTGTTACAAATATAGCTGCAAACAATCAAAGGCATAAAAGTGACGAATACGTGGTAACCACAGTAAAAGATAATTGAAGCGTCTGAAAGCAAAAGAAGGAAAAGGTATTATATGACAGGATTGGATGCCAATTATTCCATCGCTGCTCAAGGTTCTATTGGTATTGGGTTTAATAAGAAAAACTTTATTATAAAAAACTCAAACAGTCTTTAGCGCATTAGTATCGACTAACCAAAAATAAACCTTAGACATAGAAAGAAAAACACAGTCATTTTTTATTACTCTTTATCACACCTCGTCATTTTTTTTGCTTTTTCTTTCTACTCTTTTCTCTCTACTTTTTATCATATAATGTCGCATCAAGCTCGACTTAATACTGTAGGTGAATCCTTAATCAAGGCTCCTCGTAACATTGAATTCCCCCAGACCAATGGAAGACCCGCATCTGTATCTGAAGTCTTTGGCCAGAATGTCTTTTCACGTCGCCAAATGGCAAAATCATTGCCAAAGCCTGTGTATAAGGCATTTATTAAATCAGTAAACGGTAGACAAACCATGGACAAAGTCACTGCTGATGCAATCGCTCATGCAGTTAAGGTTTGGGCTATTGAGCGTGGAGCCACTCATTTTACCCATTGGTTTCAGCCTTTGAATGATTCTACTGCTGAAAAACACGATTCATTTTTAACTTTGAAGACTCACTTTGTCGATGGTGCTGAGGAGGTAAATAGTGGTGCAGATGTTGCTTGACAGTTTTGTTTTCTGGAAATACTAAACTCATTTTTTTTTAATAATGTGTATATTAGGTCACTGCCATCGATACTTTTTCTGGGTCTCAGCTTTTGCAATCAGAGCCAGATGCCTCGTCTTTTCCTTCCGGTGGTATGCGTACAACCTTTGAGGCACGTGGATATACTGTTTGGGATACAAAGAGGTAAATAAATAAAATAGCCGGGGCAATTTTATACTGAGTGGTAGCTGGATTCTAACTTTATTTTTATTATGCAGCCCAATGTTCATTCAAGAAGCCCCTCATGGTACATCCATCCTTTATATTCCATCTGTGTTTATATCCTATAATGGTGAGGCTTTAGATGAAAAGTCTGTTCTCCTGAGATCATCGGAAACTTTGG
This sequence comes from Backusella luteola, assembly GCA_024140195.1. Lineage (NCBI taxonomy): Eukaryota > Fungi > Mucoromycota > Mucoromycetes > Mucorales > Backusellaceae > Backusella > Backusella luteola. The sequence goes on along the minus strand of VCJC01002569.1, from coordinate 14,587 downwards.
AAAAAGTTGCTTTAGATCTGCTTAAAGTTATTGAACCTGCAGAATTAGGTATTGTTCTATAGAGATATACATCGATAAAGCAAGCGATTTTGTTAATTTGGTTGATTTTCTATTTATAGAGGACAGATCTAAATTCGTGTATACTACACTTGGAACTGAGCAAGAATATTTCTTGATTGATCGTGGCCTGTACACTCTCCGTCCTGATCTCAAGATTACTGGTAGGACTCTCCTTGGTGGTCTTCCTCCTCGTCATCAGCAGCTTGAGGATCATTACTTCGGTAAAATCCCTACCCGTGTTTTATCAACCATCAGTGAATGTGAATTGGAGCTTGCTAGATTAGGTGTTCCCATTAAAACACGCCACAATGAAGTTGCCCCTGCTCAATTCGAAGTCGCCCCCATTTTTGAAGAAGCTCTTTTGGCCGTTGACCACAACTTGTTAACCATGGATGTCCTTCATCGTATTGCTCATAGACACAAGTTAAAGGTCCTCTTCCATGAAAAACCTTTCCGTGGTGTCAATGGTTCTGGTAAACATTGTAATTGGAGTATGTCAACTGATCAAGGGGTGAACCTTTTAGATCCTTCATCTACTCCAGAAAGCAACCTACGCTTTTTGTTTTTCTTGGTTGCTACTCTTAAGGCGGTTCTTGATCATGGTGATCTTCTTCGTGCTGGTATTGCATCTGCATCAAATGATCATCGTTTAGGCGCTCAAGAAGCACCTCCTGGCATCATATCAGTATTTTTGGGTGCTCAGTTGACCGAAGTTTTAAATGCTATCGAAGAAAGTCGTCCTGTAAATTATCACACAGCAGGTCTTGAACTTCAAAATGTTCGTGTAAAGGGCACTGTTTTGGACCTTAAAGTTGCAAACTTACCTCCTATTTCTCGTGATTTGACTGACCGTAACCGTACTTCTCCATTTGCTTTTACTGGTAACAAGTTTGAGTTCCGTGCTGCTGGTTCAAAGCAATCACCCTCATTCCCTGTTACGTTGTTAAACTCTGCCGTTGCCAAAGCCTTGACTGAAATTTTGGCTGATGTTAATCAGATTAAAGGTGATAAACCTGTTGCATCCGAGGAAGAACAGTTCACTATTATTCGCAAGTATATCAAAATCACTAAAAATATACGATTCGAAGGTGACAATTACTCAGAGGAATGGGTCCAAGAAGCTGCTAGACGTGGCTTGCCTAATATCATCAAGTCTCCTGAGGCATTTGCACGTTTATTAAGAAAGGAAAATGCTGCCATGTTGAAAAATATGGGTGTCTTCTCTGAACCAGAATTAACGTCACGATACCATATTTTAATGGAAAAGTATGCTAAAGATATTACAATTGAAGCCCAAACCTTAATTACAATGGTTATTCAGCAAGTGTTGCCAGCAGCATATCAGTACAGACGCGACTTGGCAGAAGCTGCTTCGTTTATGAAGAATATTGGTGTACAGTCAACACCAGAGGTCGATCTCCTAAATGAATTAACGCCTATCACAGATAATCTCCAAAAAGATATCACAGCTCTCAAATATCTTATGGTTGAACTAATCAGCGTAGAAGACATCGAGAAATTGGCCCAGCGTTGCTGTCAAGAAGTTATTCCTAAAATGGAAAGTGTTCGTGAATTGGCTGATAAACTGGAGCGTAACGTTGCTGATAGACTGTGGCCATTACCAAAGTACACTGAACTGTTTTTGAATATATAATTACGTCTATTGTGATGCTATATTAATATTTTTACCTTTCTAACGAAGGTACTTGGACGATATTGTCCACATGTCTTTTTTCTTGCTCCAATTAAAAATGAAAATAAAAGCATATATTTATTTTTGTCTTAAAACATTTTTTGATAACATAAAACTTAGATTTGATATTAAATGTTTGGTAGCAATAGCACTTGAGTATATTTTAATACGTATACAGTAGCACCAATTGAAGTTTTTAAAAAGTGCTTCAAAATACAATTTTCTCCGACAAGAGAATTAATAGGAGTGGACGGGTCGTACCTACTTCTTTATAATTACGTTAATTCACCTTACTTGAGCATTTGAACGCATTGTGTTGAGCTTTTAATGTAGTTTTTGTTATTTTTCTAAAAATTCAAGAATTACAACCAATTTACAGTGTTGATGTTTATTGAATACGGCAATCCTGATTCGAATTGTTACTCAAGATAAATCTTGATCTCGTATAAGCACTACTCTTAAAAAAACTGATAGATTTTTTGCTGATCAGAAATAAAAAGAGTTAGAAGCATATTTGCATTTGATAGCATATCACAAATTAAATATAGTTATTAAAATATATGATAGGTGTACAAAATTTAAAGTCTAAATAAGCCCCAAACCCGATATCATCTTCAGTTTTGCTTTGCTATGTTTTCGTTCAAAAAGACGTACCACACAGGTATAAATATGGAACCGTTTTGGGGATATTTGCAAGTAGGAAAGATTCTTGTCAAAATAGAATGGAAAAAAATCGCCCTTGACATGTAAAATGACTGAGTTTACCGATCCACGAGCACGCGGCTATTCCAAGATTTTATAGCTCCATTTATTTTTTAAATTAAAAAAAAAATCAAAATACCAGGAAAATGGTCTGGACAGATGAGCTCTATATTACAACTTTTGCACTAGTTATTCCTTAGACAGGCACTTGGTATAGGTATGTTAAAGCTACTATCAATTAGACTTCAGATTCTTTTTTTTTAAAGTGAGTAACCAATGGCGTTCATTTGATTTATTTATTTAGTATATTTCGTTTTGTATCATACATTTGTCGAATAAAGACATTTTGTCCTTACATGTATTATTTGTTTTCATTATTACGTATAAAACTATTACATTGATTTTTAAATCCCAAATGCACCGATGTGGATGTAATCCGAAAAAGAAAAGTAAATTTTCTCCCCGCTCCTAAATACGCCTCCTTTCATAATAGTTGTTGAGTTTACAGTAATGTATTGTTGATCAGTTATATCTAATTGGGTATTTACCGTTCAGAATAATTCTGTACTATGGACTTGTTTTTGTCCAAGGAAGTTGCAATCGTACATAATTCATAATAATCTTGAAAAACACTGAGGATAAACTGGTCCCAGCATGATAGTACCTTTATTTTTATATTAAAGTTTTGATTTTCAATAGCAAATCGGTGAACTTCCTCTATAGAAACCGGTCTACTATTTTGTTTTGGAAGTTCCTTAAATGTATGATATCCTTTTTTCTGCTTAATTTCATATGGCGTCTATATATATACATTTATTTATTTATTTATATAACCAAGTAGATGATGCCATATTGAAAACATCCCACTTTGTTTGGTAAACATAGGATGAGTACACTTATCTTTTTAATCCATTTCAAAAAATAAAATAAAATAAAGTTAGCGTTTTAAACTACTTGTGCACATTCGCGCCTTATAAATTAGGAAAAGAGGATAAATCTCGTGAAACATATCGCATAAATAAAAGGAATTACATGTGAAATGCGCCTATACCTATTGGGTTGAATAGACACTATCCTTTTTTTTAGGACCTTGGAAACACTAGAACCATTCAAGATGTATACAGTTCACATCTAACAACAATACATAGACTCACACACTTACACCTGTTCATACATATTCAATTATTCTAACAAAACTTATCATTGTATCAAGTAATTTAATTACACTACCTGCTATCTGACGCAAACTATTCTTACAAGATAGGTTACGGGTTTGTTTATGACGAAGAAAAAAATGACATCTGAACTACAAATATTATATCTCCTCTTCTTACACTCTTGATGATCTTTTCTTTTTTGCTTTATCTCGATCTTTTATTGTATTTCGATTTTACTAAATTTATTATATTTTTTTTACTTGAAATAATGAATTTAGTGACAGGGCTTGGCTGATTGAGAAAGTGATGAGATCAGAGCTAGCGAATTTAATCAAATTAGCTTACATGAAACTTCAGGTGATTTTACAACAACAGTTAATCCTGTTACGCGCTTATTAAAACAAAAAACGTTATTCAAAAAAAAAGTTGGCCTTGGATATAAATCAGTTGTTATGATCTAATGCACTAAAATAATAATGCAATAATATACCTTAACGGGAAAATCAGGTTTTTTTTATCCTTCTGTTTCTTTTTTATCCAGTTCCCTTTGACCAAGGAGCTTTCTGGCACACGACTTAACTTGCATATACAAAAGACTCTAAATAGATACCATGTCAAATGATAGGTTTGTACGACAGTATTGAAACCTTGACAAAAAAAGTCAACTGCAAAAAGAGAGAACCCTAAAAAGTAAAGATATTTATTTTTGTATTTTTCTTCATTTGTTAAGGATAAAACAAAACAGCGAAAACAAGAGAGCAGACGTCGTTTATTTTATTTTTCCGGGTTTCTCCCTTTATTTCTTGGCTTCCTCACGTATTGGTGGAAATGTCGGGTGAAAGACAAATTCACCCATTTCAATTGTACAGTAATTTGATAGGGGAATCACGTTTTAGTACTCCAGAATGAGGTAATGAGCAATGGATTGTCCTACATTTTTGGTTTGCTGGCCGATTTTTTCAAAAAGAAAAGAAAGGGCAAACAAAGCAAAACAAAGGTAAATAGAAACAATAGCTTGGAAACTACCATATTGAGACCATACCATCAAGAGTGGCGTAAATCTGATCTTACTATTAAAAAAAAATAAACATTTCTTTAAAACGCATAAAAATCATAACAAAAACAATGTAAAAGAGTACAGAATAGGTTTTCGTGCACTTTTTGTGTTTTTCCGATCCTCCTTATCCTCACCCCCAACTGATAATATTTTTTATAATAAAAATAATCTAATAAAGTAAATTGAACTCCACTTTATATCACAGACCTTTGAAAATCATACAAGAATTATACCTCTTTATCAATAACAATGTCAATGATGAGGCTACCACAATAAAGTAGAGGCGTGTAGAAATCGAATGGTGTGAGAATATGTGCAATTGTACCTCTTTCTTCTTTTTTACTCTACCACTCCCTTTGTGCGATAGGAGAGGTGCTATGTTGCACGAGAAAGGAACACTAATGTATAATTTCAAGTTCCGTGCCTGATTCGTTTGGGGCTTTTTTTTTTGCTCTTTGAACACATCACCATGGGAACATAATGATAATAAAATAGTTCAATCTCAACCTACTGTACTACACCCCCAAAAATTCGAGAGCACGATGCACATTAACGAAGTACCCTTTTTTCCAATTGCTCAAACAGATTAACAATAGAATCGACAATAGCTTTAAGTATAATTTTTCTAATTTTTTTAATTACTTTTTTTTGATATAGTATTCACTTTCCCGAAGTAAAAAAATAGAAGAAAAATAATGGTTACATGATTATTATTAGGAAAAAATGTGGGGGCTTAAACAAAAGAAAGAGGTGACATATGTCCCTTGTTTCTTTTCTTAGGAAAAGTGAATAAGGGGATTAAGTAAAACAAGAGTACAAATAGATAATGGTTTTATAAAACCTTGTAAGCTAGTAAGATGTTATGATACTTAGATCAAAGCGGCAGCGACGGCACCGGCAACGGCAGCAACACCGAAAGCAGCGACGTTCTTGCTGGCACCAGAGGTGGAGCTCTGAGAAGCGGCAGCAGAAGAAGCAGCAGCGGAGGAAGAAGCCTTGGAAGAACCAGCAGCAGAGGAAGCAGGCATGGAAGAACCAGCAGGCATGGAAGCCATGGAAGAAGAACTAGCAGCAGGGGCGGAAGAACTACCAGCAGCGGCAGAGCTAGAGCCGGAGGCAGCAGCTATTGTAAAGGAACGAATTCAATAATCTTATTTCTCTAGTAAATTCAATTGTAAAAACTTACCACCGTTACCAGCGTTGATGGTGAAGAAACCAGTGTAAGAAACGTTGGGGTTGGAACCAAGACCGAAAGCATCTAATTAAAAAAAAGAAAAAGTCGTTGTCAGTTCCAATGTATTCATTTACGTTGTTTTTGTTGCTCTCCCAATTCCAATTGAAAATTCTCCAAAATGATTTATAAACTTACAGTCGGTACCGGCAGCGGTACCGGCAGGGATAGTCCAGACATATTGACCGGCAGAGGCATCAACGTTGGTGGCAACGGAAGCAACGGGAACAAGAGCAGAAGCAGGACCCTTGAGGAGGTTGATTTGAGAGATGGTGGAAACAACAGGGTTGTACCAAGCGATGGTGGCATCGCTACCAGCAGTGTAAACGGTACCGGTAAGAGGGGCACTGATGGAAGCAGTGGCACCCTGGGCAGAGACGGCGGTGATGGCGACAGCGGCGATAGCGGCAAAGATGGACTTCATTTTTATTATTTGTTTTTGTTTAGAGAGTGGAAGGAAAGATGAAAGGTGCAATTGAAAATGCTGTAGGAAATGATGGCCTTTTATATATGATTTAAGTGGGGGGTCCGAATGAGATGGAGATTAAAAAAGTAAATTTAAAAAAAGTTCTCCCAGAATGGTTGGACAAGCAGAACCAGGATCAACCAATCAGTTTTGTAATTGATACTACCTTTATTTGTAAATGAGAACACAAAAATAATTAGGATCTTCGATTCGTACCTGTGGAGAGTGCGTACGCACCATATTAAGATTGATTTACCTGAGCTACCGGATTACCTAAAGGCCTGAAGTTGATAGTATGCACATTCTTTTCTTTTATCAGTGTTACAGTACAATATAACTTTTATTTATTCGTAAAATAACTACTACTACTACAATAAATTGATTAATTTAATACTACAACAATAAGAATATCGCTATTTTTATTATTTTTATTGTTATTATTATTCAATATAACATACATATTCTGGCTGTAATGTATGACCATACCATTTTGATTACATGGAAAAGTGAAAATGGAAGGTGATAATAAAGGATAATTGATTTTTAATAAAAGAAATCATCCTCCGTCATAATGGAACTGTTCTAATATATGCAGCACCAGTGTTTTTATTTTTATACTTTTACTCCTTTAGTGTTTCAGTCAAATCATGAAATAAAAGACTAAGATAAAACACATCGAATACTCGACCCAAATCATATTTTGTTTAAAAAAAAAAGGTTTAAAAGTATGTTATAACAGCAAAGAGCTATTGCTTGACGCACAATCTTTTATTTATTTATTTATTTATTTATTTTTATTTTTTATAGTGTAGTTTTGTATTATTCCCCTTTTTTTTCTTTTTCTTTTTAATTTTTTTGCCTCTTTTTTTTTATTTTATTTTAATAATACATATTATATTATAATTTCTTTTAATAGAAAAAAAAGAGAGAAACTATTAAATATCAATAAATAGAAAAGTAACAGCCGTGAATAAGCAGAATATCGACTAATATCAAGATATAAAAACATGGAAGTTGCTAGTGTATCTACTACTTTATCGTTACAGCAACGGACCTCAGATGAACATACAGATGACGCTTTTCTTGGTGGTGAAGAATTTACTGAAGAAGACGTTCTACCTTTCTTATTACAGGCCCAGGACATCATTGCAAAGCTCGAATCAAGAGTTGTTGAATTAGAAAACGATCTCTCGGTAAGTTAAACAAAGAAATATTTTATATTAGGCTCTTAGTAATGGTATTTATTTATTTATTTGATTATTATTTTTAGACTATACATCGTAAATATGAGCATGATCGCAGCGAGTGGTTGGTGGGGCTTTCACAAAAAGATCAATACATTCATCACCTTTCCAGTAAACTTCAAAAGTTGGAATTTAATAGTAAAGAAACTATTGTTTTGTTGTCAGATGTAGCAGATAATAAGAACGTCCAAGAGGAAGTACAATCTGTTCTTAGTCTGTGCTTAAATTATCTTCGGAAGGCACAGCAAACGGAAACACCTGCAGTTCCCGCACCACTGTTTCATGATGTAGAAGAGGATTTAGAAGAAGGCGAGCTAGAACGCAGACAAGCTGCGATGACCGAATGGAGGAAAAAGGACATTGTGCCCGACCGTTCTTCAGCAACAGATCCAGCTTGTTGGACTATGCCGGATCCAGAAGAGCCCTTGAATTTAATGGATGGACTGGACTCTGCATCATCTTCTCATGTATCAGATCGTACTGACCTCGATTCTGTTAGACAAGAAGATGGCCATCCTCGCTTCTCTACTTCAACCTCGATTTCTTCTAGTCTGCATCACACACCCACTCCTACTGCAAACCCACTCTTCTTTTCTTCTGCTTCTGCCATGATGGACGATAGTCACTTTTGTACAAATTGTAAACAACTTTTAGCTCAACTGGATCAACAAATCGAACAAAAAGCTTATCTGAAACGTGACTTAAGTTCCCTTGCCTCTGCACTTTCGGAGGAAGAGTCCCTCAGAGCAACCGTAGAACAGGACAAAGAGGCGCTTGAAGAAGATGTAGAGGATATTACTTCATCTTTATTTACTACTTTGAACCAAATATTAATGGATGAAGTAACCGATAGAGACGGCTTGGTGAAGCTTTCTCGTGAGCAAAACGGTAAACTTGAATTTGTATTAGATGCCTGGGACCTCCGTGATTCTCGCCTGAGACAAGTCAAGGACCTACTTGTTCAACTTGATTCCGCTGTTCATCAAAGTACAAACACTAGTGCAACCATTTCACGCCGCTACTCTCAATACCCAGATCAAAGACAGTCCTTTGACGGAGATGAAGATGAGCCACTCTCCCCTACTGTCACTCGTTTCAGCTCGACCCGTGCAAGCCACCCCCTTCGTTTCTCCGTGAATATGGATGACTCGATCGTGCACGGTCATCGCCGTAGCAAAAGTAACGCTCAAAACCGCACCATTCGTATTGATGGCTTTGTATTTTCAGAGTTTCAGCAGCATGTGAAAGCCCTGGGATCTTCCACTGCTGCAGTTGTTCCCGCCACTGCTTTCTTCAAACGTGTGATGACGGAAGATGTTGAACCCTGTTTGTTTTTCCAATCACAAGTTGGGTGGTGGAAGTCGCCTTGGTTCAAACGTAAATTATTGGACGCCATTTCCAAAAATAAATGTGAAATCCAAAGCTGGAACGGACACCCAGCCTTTTCCTCTTCTGTCTTTTCAACTACTACTAATTCCTCTTCTACCACATCCATCACAACTTCCCCAAGTACAAGCCATATCAGCACCTCCTCCAATAACAATCACGTACAGAACCAACAGCAGCAACCCCAACCAATGCCACCGAAAACTAAATGTACATGCTGCAACTTGCTGCGTGTGTGTGAATTCCGTATGCGCTTACCTACTCCGTCATCATCTGGAAAAAATAGACAACAGCCTGCACCTGCACAGCCTTGGCTTCCCATTGACAGATTTTGTCGTGACAAACTAGTTGCAGTATGCGACTATTACAGTTTCATGTCTCACCTCAAGCTGCTAGTCAACTCTTCCTCAGTTTTAAATCTCTTTAAGCAAGTGATGCTTTATAGACGCAAGATGACACTAGCTAAAGTTGGCTCTGTTGCCCTTTTTGAAGAAGAAGACGAAGAGAGACCAGCATCCCCTTATCGACGACAGAGCTCATCAAGAAGACACCGACAAAAAAGGGAAAGTATTGTTTTGGATCACTCAGGCAGCGGGAGTGACACCGCCAGCGTTGTGAGTGTAAGCGAAATTCAAGGCTTAGAAGGCACTGCTGGACAAATCATTATTGTTCATTAAAGGGCAAGGCAACAAGATAAAACAAAGCAAACATACCCCAAAACCTATTTTTATTACATTTTTTTTTCTCTCTGAAAAAAAACAATATACCTTTATTACTATTATTAAGGTAAAAAAGATTCTTATATATATATTATTCTCTTTTTTGTAAACTTTTTTTCTCTATTTTATTATTATTTGCTTTACATGTATATTTTTCCCCATCCAATCCTTTTATAGTCACATTCCTTTTTTTTATTTCAGCACCTTTCTCTCTAATCTCCTTTTCTTTCTCTTAGACTAACCTGTCTTAACCTGTCTTTTTGTAAAGTAGACAAAGAAAAAAAAAAAGCACACTCCCCTAAAACATCTTTAATTCCTCTTGAAAATTTGTATACAAATGAATAGCAAAAACAAGAAAATAATAAAAAATAGAAAAAGAATATTAAAAGCTTCTTGCATCCATAGCGTGTGCTGCATTCTGATGAAATATTGGTTTGTCATTTGTTCATTAAAACTCCGTGCTTCTGTAATTTTTAAGGGGGACGAAGCACTTGTGAATGTGAAACGCCAAAAACCATAAATCAAAAACAAAGAAAATCGTAATTATAGCGAGATAAAGTTAAAACTCGTTAAAATAAAAGAATTACCATGATTTTTTCTCTTTTCTTTTTTTCTTTTTTATAAAGAAAGAAAGACTAAATTGTAAAAAAAGGAAATACAATTATAAGTGTCACACCAATAAAGCATTTCAGTGATCAGATAATTATGTTTTAAAAATAAAAATTGGGGGTGAAGTACAAAAAGTACAAAATATAAAAAGGTTTGCCTAAAAGAATCAAGATAACTTTATTTGGTTAGTTTAAACACACCAAGGTAAAGTTGAAAGAAATAAGAAATGAGTAAAAAATCCTGCTTTTAAATCAGGTTGCAAATATAAGATGTAAGTTATTTTTGTATTTATCATTAGAGCTATTGAACAGAAACAAGAACAGCAATAGAAATATAAAGAATAAATAAATAAAATCACAATTGAAAGAATAAATCTGATTCGGCGCTTGGTTGAAATTTTTATTAGTTTAACTTATTTCCAATAGAAATGGTTACAATTAAATTGGATGTATTAAATATGTTTACTTGCTAATATGGGCATCTCCAAAAACCAAATCAGCTTTTACGACCAATACAGAAAACAGAATACCCGCGTGCCATGCGATGTATTTTTCCATTAATAAAATAGCAACATTTATCGAAAAAAAAAAAGAATTGTTAAACAACGGATCTTATATATAAGTTTTATGTGTGGTATAGAATGTCATTTTTATCGTGTCATTTAAATATCAAAAGTTACTGTTATAGTAGCGCATCTCTGCTTTTTTTAATGATGCAAGATGACAATGGATTACTGCGCTGGTTTTCATTGGTTCGAATAATGATCTTGAAAATTATCCTATTGTCCCAAGAATCAAGGAATTGTTATGGTTTTTCATAATCACTAACGGGTGTGCCCTAATCGTGGTAAAAAAATAGTCTGTAAAATGGGTTTCTGGTCTTTGGAAAAAAACAAGCACATGGTGACACTTACAATGCGGATGTAACGAAAGAGGAATATCGTTCTATCTGACTTTGTTTACTATATATCATCATTATGTCGTTTTGTTTATAAAATCACCGGGCGAAGAAAAGGAGAATGACGAGAGTGGAAGAATACCATCTTTAAACTTATTGGACACAGTACAATCACACATAAAGGTAAATTCTATTTTTAGTTGGTATACATTTAAATAGAACTTTATTATTGTACAAAGGTGATACAAAAGAAGAGTAACGATTGAAAACAAATACTACAACAATCCCTTCTTTCTGCTGTTACAAAAAGAATGCATATTGGTTCTCTATCTTTTGAATATTTAAAGGTTACAAGTGAGCAGTTGTGTAGATATTATCTTTCTATTCATGAAATTTCCGTATTAAATACTCTATACAAGACTATCAAGAAAGTGGTATATTTTACAAGGTG
>VCJC01002564.1:37326-59794 GCA_024140195.1 Backusella luteola | reverse complement strand
TAAGTTTCTTTGTTTTTTTTTTGTATTTCCTCTTTTTTTTTTTTCTTCATTTTCTTTACAGTTGAAAATCTCTACATACGTTTTAATACTTGAATGCTTATCTTGCGTTCATTGAGAAGTTCTTTTTCCCCTTTAGCGGTTATTTTAATTTCGGATAGACATAAACACATATATTTTTATCGACAAGAATATAACCATAAGCCTCTTTGTTTAAATGATGGCGAGTAACGACCCATTACAAAGAATCAGAACAACGTAACCATCTTGAAAAGATAAATCATATGCTCTATTTTAAAAATCTCTCGGTTTGCGTTTTATATTCACAGTTCAAATGATTCTTTATCTCTATATTTCTTAATATCACCAATAAAGATTTAATCGAATTTCTAAAATGTATGTAGGAATCGCCCCTCTTCTTATTGTATATGACCTTAAAAAAAAAGAAAGAAAAAAACACTCTATGCTCTAAAGTTTCCTTTTTCAATCAATTGCTGTCTTATTTCCACTTTTGAAGCAATGATAGTATATAAAAAGCTTTGTCGTACATGACATGGCGTATACACATTCCACTTTTTTTTTTCAACCTATTTTTAATTTTTCATTGTAAAGGAGAAAAAGAAATCACATAAAGGAGCTAAATCTAGGCTGACGATTACGCGCCATTTATTTCAACTATCATAATTAGCAAACCTTTATTATTTGTTTACAAACAAAAGCATAAAAAAGTCAACCATGTGGTAGAAAAAAGCTATTTTTTTTTTGGTTATTTATAGTTTTTTTTTTGTGCTTCAAAATATTAATTTTCACAGGCTTTGTTATCATCTTGGATAAAGAAAAAAATATTTAATGAAAACAATATAAAGTATTTATGTTTGTTTCAAAAGGGATAAAAATAAAAAAAAACCAGGACGATCCTGATTTAAACATCAATTTCATCCATTTGATTGGTTATGTTCAGAAAAAAAATAGAATGGTTACAATGATTGGCCACGTGGGAAAACCCGATCTTTGTTACAATCCGAGCAAGCCCAAACAAAACATTGAAAGAGGATCTTTTTTTACCTTAAGCAATTATCCGATAACCTGTTGATTTGTATCTGGAACACAAAAGTCTTAAGTTTGAAATGACGAAAAGACGATCCTGTTGATCTTTTTTATGTAGGTTATTGACAAAATTAAGATTCCTCAACCTGGAACGCACACAAACACAAAGAATTGAAATAGATCATGAGTAATAAAGAATAAATAAATAAGCATATAATATTAATATATCATTTTGATTGTATACAAGTCAGCTGCCTAAAAAGTAAATGAAACAGCAATAATAAAAATGTAGAATCTTTTGCAATCCTTGGTAATCACAAAATAGAATCTAAAGGGCTAAAGGAAGTTATATTTTAAAGAAAACAGAAATACCAAGTGTCAAGGTTTTGTGCGGTTTAGCTGGGGAAAGGGAAAGCCTTTCAATAAAAAAAAAGTAGAGCCTCCAAAGCCAAAAATAGATGGTTACTAAATTTGTCTTGCATCATGTTGGTTCCTGGCTCCTGAAAAAAAAAGTTCGTCTTAATTATTTTTTACTGTTTCTCTTCCTTCTTTTTCTCTTTTTATTAATAAACCTTTTTCTTTCAAAAATACGCTTCCTTTTTTTTTTTACTCTTCTTTTTGTATATTTGTGTATATAATAATGGGACAGGGGGATAGTAAATTACACGGATCATATACGTTTGGTTACATACTTAACCTTACCAAATCTTACGCTACTGAACAGAATGTTTGTTTTGAAAATGATAATATACTCGAGCACCCTGAACTATATGGATTAGGGAAACAAAATTCGCCACCATCATTATTTGTTGTCGGTACTCCGGAAAGTTCAACATCAACTGTTGCCAACAATAGCGGTGCTTCAAGCGTGACGACAATAGCTTGTTCAAATTTCTTTTCATCAAAACAGCAGCAGCAACAGCAAGGAAATGATGATGACGAAAGCAAGCAGCTTATCAAGGAACTAGTTTATATCGACCAAGTTTACTATCCTGAGCGAGCAAATTCACGGGCATCTTGCATTACCAGTACTACAAACAATGGCGAGCAAGGCACTCCGATTTCATTTTCAGACCTTTGGGCAACCTCACAGGAAAAAGCTTTTCGCGAAATAATTCTAATGAGTAGATCGTTAACGTCATTAAGCCCAAACATTGGTTATCTTACAATGATTCGTAAACTAGATTTGTAAGTACATGATCAATATATATGTATATATTAGGGAGATAGGGGGTTTATTATTAGATATTTTACTGTTGCTTACGATGCAGGGGGGTTGGAGAAAAAAAGAATAAAAGAGGCAAGGTGATGGTGGGGGGAAGCTACAAAACAGCACGAGGCGTATAATCATTGTATATATGTATTGCGTATGTGTTTATGTGTGCGTGTGTGTATGTGTGTGTATAAAAAAAGTATATAATGTGTACCAAGGAAAGGAGAAAGGGGGAGGAGAGTAAAAGGAGAAAAGGAGTGGCAAAATTACATGACACATTTGATAAACATAGGAATAACTTTTTTTAATTATGTATTGATATATTCTAAAAACAGATCAGATAATCATTTAACCGAATTACCTGAATCCATTGGCTATATGCAAAGTTTAGAGGTGCTCCTGGTACCAAAGAACCGCCTCACGAAACTTCCTGATACAATCGGATACCTGTCAAACTTACAAGAACTTGATGCTGCCTATAACGAGATTGAATACATTTCACCATTTATTGGTTATCTAGACAAATTAAGAGTATTAACTCTCGAATACAACAACATCTCACGTTTACCTCCACAAATCGGTCGCTTGACTGAATTGGTTGCTCTTGATCTTATGGTAAACCCACTTCGTGTACTGCCTGCCGAAATTTCACAGCTTCCCCTTTTACGTCGCATCCGATTAGATGGCTGTCCACTTCAAGAAAACCTTGCCTATTCTTTGATTCATAATGCACCTTCATTAGTAGAGCTTTGTGCACGATCAGCAGTACGAAATGAAATCCATGTTGAGGAAGGTCAGTTGCCAGAGCATCTCGAGAACTATATTAAATCTGCAGGCGCATGTACGTTTTGTCATGGTCCTTATTTCGAGTCCTACGTACTTCGTGGTGGCATAGTGAAGAAATTAGATACGGATATACCCATTGAATATCGATTATGTTCAGCTCATTGGTCTGATAACGATGATCGTATACTTCGTATGTTTAGCAAAAAACCAGACACTTCAAGCAATGTCATCCGTCTGCCCAATAGACCAAAACTCACTAGCTGCTGCTCAAAGCAAACCAATCTATCCATGTTGAGAAGACGATCCCTTCACTTACCTGCACTACCTGAAACTAATGTGACCTCGGATGCGGCAGCACCTGAAGAATCCTCGAAAATCACTAATCAACGAAAATCCGCTTTCTTCAATCTAACTTGGCGTCTAAAAAAATCAACAACTGTTCGATAAAGTCATCCCTTTCACCTTCCCCTTGCTACGCCCCCTTTTTTGTAAAGGCTTTTGTATTACTATCTTGTATTCTTATGTGTCTTATCAACAAAAACAAAAACACTTTTTTTATCATTCTCTCACTTTTTCATCTATAATACCCTTCATTTTTATTTTTCCTCTCGACTTCATAACAAAAGAAAAGATAGAAATATATATACATATATAGAACTTTTACATATATTTTTACTAAATAAAAAAATTTTACTCTTCACTTGTTACAATATTTAGCATTGATAGTTACACATTGTCAAAAGAAATATGGAAAACTCAGTTATAAAAAAAAACGCCCGTAAAAGTAAATTAACCATTAACACACTGAGTTTTTATATTCATTAACAACTCTCTTTTTCTTTTAATTGATAAAAAGAAAGGGCAGAACATCTATTTAGTGTATTCCATTTACCGATTAACCTTCTTCTCCTCTTTTTTTCTTTCTTTTAAACGTCATCAAACAATGTCAATCCCCCTTTTTAATAAATAAAAAGAAGAGTCGAATGTCTATTTAAATATTGATCATCAGCATTAATGTGAAGGCTTTTTAAATAGCTCTTCTAGTTATATAATTACATACGGGAACTCCTTTCGGGCTTTCTTTTCTTACACAGCAAAAACATGTTGATTAACAATAAAAGAGTCCACGAGCACCCTTAGTAGAGGTCAGGCTTTTTTCTTTTATGCCAATCTGATCACAGGTATAATCAATGTCAAGCTTGAAAACTGTATGCACTATATAATATTAAAAGTAAGGAGTAACACACTACTGTTGAGATAATCAATGATTTCATAAGGCGAAAAGACATAATGTCGCAAATGCAAGAGATTCAAAGCGATGGCAGCAAAAAAAGAATCGAATATGCCGAGAGCCGATCCACCCTGTACATTTGACCTCTTTGTATATGTTTATTTGTATAAATAACTTTTATTCCTTGTTAACTGCGTTGGTGTAACAAAAATGCCAACAAATCAAATGCTTTTTATTAAACCCCTATTCAACATGTAATCACACGCTGAATGATGGAATTAAGATGAATGAAATGAGGTACTTGTATTTGGAGAAATTATATCACCCAGCTTGTATTTTTATCATCATATTTACTGCTATTATACTTTCTACCTTTTCAAGGGTTTTAATTAAGATAGTAATACGAGTACTATTTATCAGAATAACAAAAGAGGGTCAAAGTTCCTTAGTTTCTATTTTTTTTTCATCTACAGCAAAATGTAACGAAGGCCGAAGAATTTTTGTTTTGAAATATTCTAAAAAGGCATTATTTTCGTTTTTGCAATAGAATACGCCTCTTGTCATAAAGTCATAAGGTCCTTGATTCATTCCAGACTACCAAATAAACAAGTTCTCTCTAGATTATGTAGATATTAACATTATGGAAAAAAATATATTAAAATAGACAAAGGAATAAAAGGTTCTTCTTTAATAATTACAGTATCACTACGCACTTTATTTTTATCTGAGTAACATTTTTATTTTAGTGAATGCCTCTCATGTCTGACCAACAGTTTTTGTCTCACGTAAACCAACTAAAATGCAAGCAGCATAAATGTTCCCCTTTTTTTTTGTTTTGTGCTCCTCGCTATCTTTCAACATTTAATTATAAATAGCCCTTTACTTTTTCTGTAAAAACCTTTTTCTTTTCTTTCCCTTAACTTTTTTTTTTCTTGTTTTTTACTTTCATTATTCGTTATCGTTATTGAAAGAGGATAAGAGGAGAGGAGCCCTATTTAACATTCCATTCCTTATATAAATACAAAGTCCTTTAATATGCGATTAATATCAATCATTGCAGCAGCCAGTTATATCAGTCAGTTTGTTGTTCATGCTGTAGGCAGACCTACAGATGAGGATATGAAGACCATGGCAGAACGTCGATTAGAGGATTTAATTGATGAAGCAACAAGTCCACCTTCCAGCACAAATCGATGGTAATTTGACGATTCTTCAATTTTTATGTATACAATTAGCATTTGAGTTTTAAAAATAATCACGCTAAAAAAAAACACGAATTCATTATTATTCTAGGCTAAATTCTATACAGTTGAATGGTACATGGTCAGACGTAGACTATAAATCTGGTTGTGAAGCAAGGTAATTGTTTCTTTGTACATTGACATATGAAAACATTTGGACACTAAAATTCCTATTTTTCTAAAAATTTATTGCAGACGCTCGAATTGGCCCGCTGGTGAACATTTGGTTAGAACAGGTACTACCTCTTCCAAATAAAGAAATCGCAAAAGATAAAAATAAACATTTAAAGGCAATTGCAAAGTATCTAACAAACAATTATTATTTCCCGATGTGTAGCTGCCCTTGCTGCTTATTACGTTGAAAATAAGGCCGATCTCATTGCTCTTGGAAAAGCATTAGCAGGCCTCAATTACTGGATGAGCAATGATTGGAACCCCAGTGACTGTCTTATGGAAGGCGGCAAAAATGGCACAAATTGTCCTTGTGATACACCGGGATTGTGGAGTCAGAATTGGTTTAACCAAGTTATTATGGTTCCCCAATGGATCGGTAATATCTGTACCCTACTCAAAGACCACTTGGCGTTCGACCAGAAACGAGAATGCAGTCGCTTTCAAGAGCGTGCATTTGCTGTTGTAAATGATAAAGTCGGACCCTTGACTATGACAGGTGCAAATCTACTTGATGTTTCATCCGTAGGCATCAACCTTGGTCTCTTCAATAGTAATAAAACTGTCCTTAAACAGGCTCTCAACCACTTTTATAAAGGTATCATCATCAACTCTAAAGTAGCTGGTGATGGTATCCAATCAGATGGTTCATTTATGCAGCACAAGGGCATTCTTTACAACGGCAACTACGGCAAAGATTTTATTACTGATTTGATGAATGTCTTTATCGAAACTGCAGGCACAAAACTCGAGCCCAGTAAAGTCGAACAGAACGCATTTGCCACCTTAATTGACGGAACTGAGTGGATGATTGTTGGTGATTCCAAACTCAATTTGATTCTCTGGCAGTACAGCGCTATTGGTCGAATGATCTCAACAAAGTACGCGGATCGCCAAGCAAGCGGCGGTGTTGATATTAATATTGCTGATATTGCCGATAGTGGAGAAAAATGGGATAACCATGCATTGTTCGATCGCATCACTGATAGATTAAGTCAACCGACTAAAAACGCCAATCAAGGAAGTTTAGTTGGCACCCGTTACTTTTATGATGCTGATTATCTGGTAATTTAATTGATATTTATTTGTATTTGTTTATTAATGTAGTTGAGCTAATTTTATCTCTGATCTAAAAAAGGTTCATCGCGCTCCTAATTATGTTGTTACTTACAAAATGTATTCTAGCCGTACGGCTAATTCAGAGTGTGTTAATTCACAAAATGCTTACGGTTTCCATTTAAGTGATGGGTCAATCTACACGTACCAGACCGGTGATGAATATGTCGATGTATTCGGTGCCTGGAATTGGAACCTTGTACCTGGTATTACTGTTGATGTGGATGGCACTCCTTTAGACTGTAGCCAAGTTAAGGAAACTGGCAAGAAGCATTTTGTTGGTGGCGCTACTGACGGTAACACTGGTATTGCAGTTATGGATTACATCAACCCTATTAATTTCAACCTCGCATTTAAGAAAACCGTCTTCTTCTTTCCCAGTGGTTATGGTGTTCAAATTGGACCTGTCACATCCAAAAACTCTTCCGCTCCGCTCGTTACTGTTCTTGATCAACGTCGCCGTAATGGTGAAATCTATATTAATGGTGCCAAGAAAGATACCGATACTTCATACAACGTTTCTTCAACTAAGACTGTCTGGCACGATAGTATCGGTTATTACTTCCCTACTCCCCAGAATATCTATGTTGATTCCAAACCCAGACAAGCAGACTGGGCCTCTTTTGGTATATCTGAGGGCTCCGAGACTAGCCAGTTATTTACATCGTATATTAAGCATAATACCACAAAAACATCCGGTCTTTTAATGCAATATATTGCCCAGCCCCAAGTTTCTCATGCTGACTTTTCATCCAGTATTTCTCAAAAGGTGCCTTTCCATATTGCCCATAAGATCAATAAGAAAATTCATGTAAATGCTGCTTATAGTGAGACTGATAAGACAATCGCTCTTGCCTTCTGGACAAAGGGCACTTATCAGGCTTGGCACGTCAAGGTAACCTCTTCGCAACCCTGTGTCCTTCTTCTCCGAGACACTGGAGATTCGACTTATCGTCTTACTGTTGCTGACCCCACTCAGAAATTAAAGTCTGTCAAATTACGATTTGTTATCAACTCCGTCAGTAGATCGGTTACCGTACAGCTCCCCTCTGGTAAAGATGTGGGTCAGGATATTGTCAAGAATATTTCCTTTGCATCATCAAAATCATCCTCATAAATAATATAATTTATTATTTTTTATATCCTTGTACTAGTATTATTCCTTATAAACACAACTAATAAAGTTACATATACACATTCTTTACTCTATGAATTTTATCTTTCTGCCCAATTTACACATTTGATTTTTTTTTTCTTGGCTTCATTTGCAGACCAAAAAGGAAATAGCGTAAGATTAATTATAGCATGATTTTTTTTTTGAAAAAAGAATAATAACTAACTTCTTTAAAGAATAAACCAAATAACAAAACAAAATATGACAAAAGATATTGAATCTCTATATTTTATCCAAGCTAAGATTTTTTAATCATAGTACACTTTCTTAAAGCAGTTTAATTTATTTTCTATCTGACTTTATCAGAGAATTTTGAGAAAAACTCGTGCACTGATATTATTACTCTTGTCGCTTTTGGGACTTTAATTGTGGTCTAGAATAACGTTTTTAGTGCAAAAATAAAAACTTTAAATGTTAGGTTGTGGTCAGATCATTCAAAGCAAAATTGTATAAACCAGGTTTTGAAAGGTGTAAATTCAAAATTAATTTAAGAAACGAGATATACAATTCATTTTAATAAAGTTTCTTTTAATATAACTTTGAAGTAATATATAAAGTCATTTTTAATATAAGGTCATAAGCCCTGCATCATCGAATATATATTTTTATATTTGTGTTTGACATTAAATAATTTATTACCACCCAAATAAGGTATTCGTCACACTTTTGGAGAAAAATTGATCTATGATTTTTTGATATTAGCTCTGTATTACTTATATAGAAAATAGGGTTCAAATGGTATCTTTGTTCTTTGATGATTATGCTGATTTATTATGTGTATCGGAGGTGTTCATCAACACCACCAAAACTTGCAATCAAGCTAATACTATTAATCTGAATAAAAAATACCCAATTGAATACGCCCAAAGATTCATTTGGCGGAGCAACTCATTACAAAGCACTTCAAGACCATAAGTCTAATTTAGATACACAGTTTTATTACAATAAAAATGAAAAATGTAAGGTAAGTAATGATAATGAAGCTCTGCACATATATACTTTGCTGAATAAATCAATAAGATAAATAGATTAAACGCAAATATTGAATAGTGTTTTTGTTAGATTTAAACATTTGTTACCTATAAGACTAATTTTATGTATGAATAGGAAGGGCGATGTAAAGTTGTGAAAATAGATTGATCATATATGATAGATTTTTTTTTTACGCACATTAGCACGTTTAATCTATGTTTGCCATCAGGATCGAAAAATTTCAAGATTTTAGTTGCATATAACACACTTAAATGCTTGCTATATGGGGCTGGGAAATAGACAAGTTACCATGGCTTAATCCCATGTATATATTATCAGCGTGCTTGTAATTGCTCTAAAAGAACACCTCCCAAAAGTTTCTTCTACTGAATCCCGATTTTTAGGAGCTTGAGCATGGATCAGAAACTATATTTCCGTTTTCCAACTTTTACATTATCCAATTGATATCCTACAAAGCTTGGATATTCTAAAACTTAAATTTCCAATTATAACTTTAAACTACGAGTAGTTTTATAATTATTTGTAAACAGCAATGGTACTACTACAAACCACAAGTTTTTTTTATGGAAATTGATCTACCAAACGCACAAAGCGTATCGAAAACGAGAACTTGGAAGCCTTTTGGGTGCAATAGTGGAACAAAGACTGCTTTCGATGGTTGCATTACACCGTCACATGGTGGTACTTCAAGTAGAAGCAACCATTTTGTTACTACTTAATAACTTCATAAAATTGGATAAAAGATATTCAATACCTTTAACATAAGAACGGAAAGGATAGCCCTTGCGAGATTAATACTGGGGGTATACCTCTCTTAGTGGATTTATTATTTTTGAGAAATGAAGATTTGTTGAATGGTACAAAATAAATCTCATTATGGCAGTCATGCGTTATAAAAAAGTTTAATTTTTGATTTGACCATGTTTTTACATTGATGATGAGGCCAATACTAATAAAAAAAATATTGTGTTTTGCTATTAATTCCTTTCATCAAAAATTAAATATATATTACTCTTTATGAAACCATTGATTGCAACTACCGACTTCAAGAAAAGCAATTAGAAATTTTATTATCGTTGATAAAATTAAAATAAAAACTTACGTGACCAACAAAGTTGCATTCATGTTGATCGTGTGACACTAACCTCTTTTTTTTCAGCAATTTTAATTTAAATTGCTCACTTTTTATTCTCTTACTCTTACTCTTACTCTTCTTTTGTTTTTTTTTTCTTAATAGTGCCTCCTTTCGTTTAAAATAAAAATGACAGAAATATCCTCATTTGTAAAAGGAATCGAATGGAATAATGAAAAAATCGTTGATTATCTTTCAAATGAATCAATTATCCGTCGAAGTTTAAAAATTGCATCGATTTCTATTGCATCTTGGTATTTGCTACGAGTATGCATGTCCCACATTGATTAGTGTTGATACGATGATAAAACCAGTTTCTAATGATGAAAGTTGTTTTAGTCAATTTATACTGTTTTTTTTGGTCCACTCAGAAATATCCCAGGTCCTTTTATTACGCGTTTCATTGATTTTCCTTCACTTAAATACACCTCTCTTGGTGGTACAAGGTAAGGTTATATTTGGGTTCTTTGATCGAATCCTGTTGTTTGTTTGTTAGTGAGAAAAAATAACAGCAACATCGCATCTCTCTTTCGCCTTTAAGATATCAATTTTTCAAAATACTTCATGAAAAATATGGAAATGTAGTGCGTTTGAATCCAACAACTATTTCAGTGTGCGATAAAGAAATGGTGAATCAAATACTTGTAACTGATGACCTCCCCAAGGCACCCATATACGATATTTTTGCAGGTTAGTCATAAGCCTAAATAACTCATAAGTGAAAGACTCTTTTCGTTTTTTAATATCGGTTTTATTTTAGGAAGAGGAGGAAAAAATCTGTTCAGCACCAGAGACGATGTTTTCCATGGTCACAGGGTAAAACAAAAAACCTTTTTTTTTTTTTTGCATAATTCATCTCAACAAGGGAGATATTTTAGAGACGAATCATTTCACCTGCATTCTCAATCAAATACTTGAATTCTCTTGAACCTTTTATGACTTCCATGACTGAAGCATTCATCGAAAAGATTAATAAGGAAATCACAAATACTAAAGATAATTCAGGTTATGGTGTAGTGGATATTTGGGGTCTATATCGGTGCCTTGCGCTTGATGTGATTGGTGAAACTGCATTTGGACAATCTTTCGACATGATCGAAAATAATAGCCACTTTATTCCTCCAGCCATTACAGAGGAAATAAAAGCAGCAGCTATTAACACGATGCTTCCAAGTTTTATTAAATGGTTTATGAAAGACAGTGAAAGATTAGATCCCCGGATTGATACCGTAAGTTAGTATATATAATTAATCCAACATATAATACTTAATCCACTGCATAGTTTCTCAGAGAGATTATATACAATCGAATGTCAACACAAGGAGGAGAGAAACGTAACGACATATTACAAATTTTGTTGGATTCGCAAGTAGCTGTTCATTCCGAAGACCGTTTAACTGCAGACGCGATTATATCTGAAACTCTAGTCTTCTTAATTGCCGGATCCGAGACAACAAGTAATACGCTTGGATTCGCCATTTTCTCACTTCTTAGCCACCCTGAGCAATTGCAAAAACTATACGATGAAATTGACAAGGTTCCATCAGAAGGACCACTTTTTAAGCACGAGCAATTAAAAAACCTTCCTTATTTGAACGCAGTTATAAATGAGACTTTGCGTGTGTTTTCAGTCTTACCAAGTGGACTTCAACGTATGACAGTGGAGAAGACAGTACTCGGTGGGCAGTATGAATTACCAGAGGGAGTAAGGATTTGCTATTGAGAAATGTTGGTGTATGATGTTATATACTAATCAATGGGGTAGATCACGGTTATATCTAATCTTTATGCTATTTTACGAAACTCGGATTATTGGGATGAGCCTAATGAATTTTTACCAGAACGCTGGATCAGCGGAGAGACTAAATTAAGACCGGCTGACAATGATGCATTTCCTCCTTTTAGCTTAGGGTAAGGGTATAAATGATATATAATTTTTAGCTTATAACAACATTGAATAGATCACGAAATTGTATTGGCAAGAATTTTGCACTCCAAGAGATGCGTATAGCTTTAGCTACTTTGTTAAAGAATTTCGAGATTTTACCTATCGAAAAAGAGCTTCAAGATGCTCAAGACCAAAGACAATACATTACATTAAGCGTGCGCAAAAATAGCTTAAGTGTTATGATTAAACCACGTTCTCAACAGCACTAATAAAAAAAATTATGTACTCCAATCACACAAAGAGTAGTAGTCATTTTCAGGACGAAGTATAAAGGGAATAGTGAACTATTTTAATAAAATCTTAACTATATATACTATATGTTTTTATCAAGTTATATTCAAAGACTAACAGAATGGCGGGAAAAAATTTACTGTAATCAATGATTTAAATTGATTGCTATAAAGCATATAAGCCTTGCATTTTGATGTCCAAAGCTTAAAAACTTTAATTTATTTGTACTAAATGAATGGTAAATGCAAAAAAAGAATTATCTTTTTAATTGAGTGGGTGGGGATTATACAAAGATATATATCAAATTTATGCAAGGGAGGTTAAAAAGGCAACTGTTGTCCAAGCTCCCATCAATATGTTCAAGATAGTAGCCATCAGGGATATGACCTCTAAAGGTCGTCCAGACAAGATGGTCAACTCTGATAACAAGGATTCTTCCATTAGTTCTTTGTAATCGATGATATAGATACCCATCACTATGTCTCTCGGGCTGGATGTATGTATGCTCATCAACTGGATTCATATTTGTAGAACGAACAAAAGGATAAAAGTGCTTTGAAAAAAAAAGAAAGGATAAAAAATGTTTTTTAAGGGACCTTAAATAGTAAATTTTTAGTTCCGCTTAGCAGGGAAAAAATATATGATGCCCACTTCCTAAAACTCATATACAATGGCGAATATTTTCTGATAAAACAGTTTATTTTGGTATGTAATCTGAGAAATTTTGGAAAGGCTTCATCAGAGTTTATTGATACATCCGTTCTGGCAGTAGTTTTCTGTCCACGACAAAAATAAAGTCTCTCAAGTGATGGAAGTGTCAAAAAGAGCCAATCAATATAAAACAAGTCCCAAGAAGTAATGCATAATTTAGTAATGTTTGGTGAAGAAAACACTTGTTTGTATATGTTGCCTGCAGGTTTGAGTCTAATTGACAATGTCTTTAATGATGGAATATCTTGCAGATATTGGAAGTCGCTATGATCTCTAAGTACTGCTCCTAATTTATGTCGTATATTTGTATCTACAAACTCCAAGCAAACAGGCTTGATGTCACACTTAGCTAAATTTTCCATAATGCTGTCGAATTAATAAACAGGAATCTTCATTGATTGAATTGTTTTTGGAAGTTTGGAAAAAAAATGTTTAACCTGATGCGACGCAAATTGATAAGCCTGACTCTACATTATCACACATAGATCCATATATCCTGACATATCGTAATAACATAGATATATACTAATGCTTTAGAATGCTAACCTTTTCGTTTTTCTTTAGCTTCTGTTATGTTGCACCAGAAGATCGATCATCTTTGAATTTTTTTAATGACAGCTTCAGCTGCTTTCGCATGTCTTATCAGGTCCAGCTTGCGACATAAATTTGTTTGCAAAATCAAGGTGCATAGACTTTGATAAGTCATAATCAAGTTGAAATTCAAGTAATCTGTGTTTTTCAATATGTTTTCGCCTAAGAGTCTGTGGATCATTGCAGTTGAAATCGAGTAGAGGCGTTTTAAGTAAATTTAATATTTTTTTCTATTAGTACAAAAAAGAAAGAATTCGAGAGGTGACATGAAATCAATGTCGTAACGCGAAACCACAGTAAACTTCTATGACGTGACACACAAGAAGAGGGGAGCGAAACTGTGCCACTTTCTAAATTTAAATTTAACCATGTCGAGAGCAGGTTAAAAACTACTGCGCCTCTCTTTTCCATTTGTATAAATATCAACGGATTTGCTGAACTTATTATTTTTATAATCACATTATGGAAAAATTATCAGTAGAGCTGCTTTCACAGATCTTTGTTTTACTAAATCAAGAAGACCAACTACAATGTATGCTCGTCTGTAATCTCTGGAACAGCATCATAGAAGAATCTTGTTTATTCCAAACGCTGCATGTTTATTCCTTACGTTTCTTGAATATCATTTTAAACAAAATTCAAGATAAACCATGGCTTTCAAGCAATGTAGAACATTTAACTCTTCGCTCTTACACCCTTGATAAACCCACCTGTATTACTTTTCTAGGTTCACTGTCCAATGTGAGATCATTCAACTATCGTGGTTTACCTTATGCTGAAAATAAGACAAATATAACGTGGTACAAAACTATCGAAGAAATCAGAACTGTACCAAACGAGGGCATTGTCCATCACATGCTCCAAAACAACCTGTGTCCAAATTTAACCTTGCTCGAGATAGGTTTTGAAAACAACAAATTCATTCCACTTTTAAAAAATACACCTGCTTTAAAGAGTCTCACTTTAATATTTACCAGCCTCTTCGTCGACGATTTCAACAAGATACATGAAACCTCACCTCATCTCAAAACATTTAAACTCAAGTATGTATCTATTATGGGAGATGATTTCGACCGTGACATAAAGCCCGCATCTTCTGTTACAGAATTTGTCTTTGATAACAATGACTTCAGCGGACTTTCGCCAGAGTTGAACATTCTGGGATTCATCACTCAAAAGTATCCAAATCTAACAGACCTGGTGTACAATTCCACATTCAGTACGAAAAATGACAACACAAGAGAAATTTTACCCAGAGTTGGGTTCGATCCCCTCATCAAAAATCTGGCACCTGTTCTCAGAAAGCTTCATACCTCCTACACTGATAACTTCCAGGGTTTCTGGGAAACGTTAGATAAACACGAATGTCAAATACATGATTTAGGAATTGACTTACTGTCCAGGGCAGACTTTGCAAAAATTACCACGTCGCAGCAATCGTTGTTTATCCGAACTCTTGTAATCAGTGATATCGACATCAGATCTGTTACATGGCTTCAAGAGATGAAAGTCCTTGAAAGCTTACAAATTCGTGTTGATGGAGCTTACCATCTTGAACTTGATTTTAGTGATATCATTGACAAATCACCACCAACACTTACATCATTGACATTCAGTAACGTTACTTTGACCGCAAAAATCATAAGCACCAAGCAAAGCAATATTGAAAACTTGGAATTTATCTCTACAAGGCTACCAAAAGAAACAGACAGGTTCATTGATCGACATTTCCATTTGTTAACTAATCTCAAATTTAAGGACTGCAAGAGACTTATGAAGACGCTTACTCTCAGATCAGTCGAACTTGATTCATTCTGTTTGATAATTGAAGAAAGTCGAAGTGATGTTCATGTGCTGATACGTACACTTTATGATGATCAGGAACGCTTGTACTCTACTAGGAAGGAAGAGTATTATATGCACGATAATAGTTTCTTTCAAATATACGATGATTTGGACATCCCCCCAGTGAAATCTCGACCTGATGCTCTCTTAAAAATCAAGGCCCATGTTTCTTTATGTTGCTATTCTGTGAAAAAAGTTATTCTTTCAAGATAAATCATACCTTTGTAAACAAATGCATATCCTATAATTATATATACACTATTATAATAAGACAATAAGTTTTTTTATCGATCAAAGAGCTTGTCATATTAAAAAAGCGATTTTTTCCCATCTTTGTGAAATCATTTTTTGCGCCCATTCACCATCATACTATTTATTATGGTTAGTTTCAATGTAAGAAGACGTCACCATGTCAATATGGCATATTGTCTTTTTCAAGAAAACGAGAAAATTCTCCAAATTAATAAGAAAAGTTTTTCAAATTTTTGAGAAAAGTTATTCTAATTAATGAAAAAAAGTTGGTGAGAAAGAAAATGGGTTAAGGGAAGTTTGGCTTTTATTATTAACCCACATCCGAAAAACAGACATTTTGTTCCTCAATAGCCTCAAAAGGTGTATATGATCTCCAAAAAAAAAAACGTTAATGAGGCTCGTAAATGGTTAGTGAGACTACACTAAAGGCGTGACATATAAATAGCACTATAAAAAATTAAATTGTTTTATTTTGGTCTCTACTGATGGACTTTTCCAATTTTGGGTATTTACAATATTGATTGTCTTTGTACATGGATGGGTTTCTTATTTTATTTCTCAAAATATTCCCCCTCTTTTCTCATCAATTTGTAATTTTTTCTCAATTTCTTGGAAAAAACAGTAATACCCCACTACATATTTGTCCAAGTACGCTCATAGTTTATTTCTACAAAAAAAAAGTGCAAGCAAGTAGACCTTGGCAATAATAACAATGGCCACTTATCTTTTTGGAGTGTTTCCTTAGCGCATATTATCAACGCTGTATATTAAAAGTAAATACGCATTAATCTGTGAACCTCACAACAGTACCGGAATATAAATCCTTTATTAGTTTTATGCAAATAATTTAAAAAGAGAAGTACTTTGTACAATAGAGTGAGTTGTTTAAACTTGATTTTTATTGTTGTCTATTATGATATATACACATTTAGTATACATGAATGAATAAATAACGTAATGAGTTACACTCAATGGTAAGAAAAGGAGCTTGCTCGTCCTCAAGTTGGTCGACTCTATAGGATTTGGCAGCTGGGAATAATGCAACATCAAAAGGACTGATACCTCTAGGGAGCTCGGATCCACTCAGATTATCCTTTGCCATGAACCATCGACGCTCTCCATTACCATGTGTCACGATAAGAACGCCTCTATCGTTTGCCGTAAAGGCATCATAGACCTTAAGATAAGCTAGATTCAATGAGGAAAGTACGAAGGTTTTTTCACGCAAACAGCAAAGCACGAGCTTTAACTTGATGAGAGAAGGAAAGTACTGTGAAATGAAGGCATCCATATCCTCAGGAAAATAGCATTTAAAAAATGATAGTGACTCGATTTGACTTGGGTTGATGGTGTCTGTACATTCTGCGGCTATATTCACGTAATCAAATGAGAGTGATTTTAAAGAGGTTGGAGACGAGAGTAGGATTTTATTTAAGTCAATGGTAGGCGAGTGTAAAGTTTGATAACCGCTCGTCAGCTTTAACTTTTTGAGACATCTAAGACTCTTTAGCCAATCAAAATCATCGAGATCCATTCCTTTTAGTTCAAGTGTTTGGATGTAATTGATTTGGTTTGATTGTAGCATAGAGGTTATAGTTGTGTCTTCTGGTAGTTCGTCGAGACTCAGCCTGTTGACACGACAACCGGTATTATCCAGCAAATGAAATATATCTGCGTATCGAAATACTTTTCCTGTATATATTGTTGTTATACGAGAGCCTAAGCCCTGAAATATGGCATCCCACTGATATCTGTATGTATCCACTCGGTCGTTTTTAAAAGGCGCTTCATATCTGAATTCCGTCAAATGCGAGTACTTTAGTCTGATGTATCGAAGAAAAAGCATTTCCAATTCTCCTATACTATTCCCTGGCTCGTCCGCGAAGGTGCCAACAAAGTGAAATGTGGTGAGTGATGTTGCAGGTTGAACATTATCCATATCAAATTCCAAGGCGTTTGTATAAAGACGAAATTTAATCAACTTTAGTACCTCCAGTTTAGGCAGAAAATCATGCAGGTACTCGAATTGTTGTAGATAAAGATGGCTTGAGTACATTGTCAGGCTCTTCAGAGCAGGTGTATTTTCGAAGCGTTGAATATCAAGGTAGGCAAATGATTGTACAGTGAGCGTGGTTAAATTAGGACAGAAATTTTTTTGAAAAAAATAAGCAGCAATTGGTTTTTTTGAGAGATCTGAGATGTACTCGATACTATCACGAAAAGGGTATTGTAGTACCTCGTTAAACATATCAAAGTGAGATTCGTCTGTCAATATGAAAAAGCGTAGACTGGGTAGTAAAGTGAGAAAATCCGAATCAAGTCCTGACGATCCAGAAGGTGCGTCAATGACCAATCTTTTAATATAATCCGCTCGCGTCGGTTCTTCCTTTATTCTCTGCATTAATTGTTCGAGGTGGGCTGTAGACGTTATGCGCACGGTTTCAAGTATATACGATTCCTGAATTGCATCTTTCCACGATTTACAAACCAGCATGCATTCTAATTTCTCCTCTTGATGAAGAAATGGGAAGATGTTGAAAAAAATTTCAAAAGGCAGTTGTTTCATTGTGTTAAGAAAGAAAATAAAAGTACAACTCGAGTTGAATCGAAAAAAACTGATTTTAACATCCCTTAAATTGCGCAGTGAGAGCGGGTGTTTGGTGAAACGTTACAGAAGCGTGGACGAAGTCTTGTTCATACTAGTATTATGTTTATCTTTTTGTTAAGCATGGAATGAGTTTTTTTTATTAAATCATTTTTAAAATATAATAAATAGTTTTATGAATGATTGGGTAACAATATGAATGGTTCGGTAACAATACTATACACAGTATGGAAAAACAGTTTTTTGTCCTGGAAGCTTACAGTGATTGTCCTAGAAATGAGCCCAAAACCCAGGGCAACGTTTTTTCTGTCTTTTTATCCCATAGTGACAGGTGGGGGTAGGCGATCATGAGTGCTCTCAGACATATATTTGGCCATATATTTGATGAGGCAAGGTAGCGATATTCCTTGTTTGGTGAAGGGGGCCAATTCAGACTTGCCGCATTAGAAGGGCCCACCTCTGCAGATTTTTTTTTCTTGTTCGTCTTTTGGAGATCTTGATCACTTTTTATTTTCCAAGACCCTCTTATCATTATGCCATGGATCCGATTCCAACTTTACTTGAATTACAATGGCAAACTCTGTCATTGTGTCGTAATCTTCCAAATCGACGCTACTTCTGTGTCTAACCTTTTCAATCACACTATCAACTTCATCCTTTACAGGTAAAAATATTGATGCGACGCGGGGAAAAATAGATACATCCTTTCGGTCTCTTGGTAGATAGAATCGGTCAACAACGT
Organism: Backusella luteola; assembly: GCA_024140195.1. NCBI lineage: Eukaryota > Fungi > Mucoromycota > Mucoromycetes > Mucorales > Backusellaceae > Backusella > Backusella luteola. Next base: position 40,768 of record VCJC01002564.1, on the reverse strand, counting down.
TTGAAATATACTGGCCTTCTTTCTCTATTGTCATCTGGTAAATAGTGCAATGATGGTCTATGTTCATAAGTAAAAAAAAGAAACGTTAATAAAGAGATTTATACAAACACTCATAAAAACAAGTTACCTTGAATGTCTATGCCAAAGACCACTGGATCGGTGGCATTTAGCGAAATCAAGTCATTGAGCATGATTTGTAATTCATGATTGAGCTTGATAATATTAAAAATAAAAGTAAGTATCATCACCAGCGTATTTTATCAAATGTATCTCACCATATTTTGAAGTAGCCGTTTTAATCTTGTGTAAAAGTAAACAAGTATGGTTTGTAGTTTATAGTTAAGTAAGAGAATAAAAGAAAACACGAGATAAAGAAATTTTCAAATCTATCTCAGAAATAAATAAGCCACGTATTCTTTGTTTGATAAATACACAGAACAATGACACTGCTCTGCATAAAACAATTAACCTTATTATTATTATCTATATCGTGTTATGCATACCTACTTCTTTTGAAAATAGTAACACATCGTACTTGTTTATACAATAATCGTGTTCATATAAAGCTAAAGTAAGCATGTGATCGACAACCTTCCAGTTCATCAGTTATCATTATTATCTGTAGTAAAAACAGGCACATAACGAGTGGATAAAGGTGATAAACCTACAACCCTTCTGGAGGAACATAAGAGAAGTTTAATAACCAAATATGGACTTAAAAAAATCGCATTAACGCCACTGTAATTCAATTTGTAGAGAAAAGGGTGGGAAAAAAAATGCGTCTTCCACCAGCACTCTTTTTTCTAAAAAAAAACAAAAAACAAAAAACAAGCGAAATTCAGTGCTTGACACAGCCTCTGTGAGGCTGGTCTCCTGCTATCTATGACTGTCACCATGCACTTTAGATGGTCTTATCCTAGGCGCGTTCAATGTGTTAGAGGGCTGGCATTCCTTGATGGACCAGTGCTTGGTTTTACTTGATCATCAAAGTCAATCGTCATCTATTTCTTTTTTGTAACTAACTAAAACAAGGGTATAGTACATTTTGAATGTCTTGTATCCTAAACATTGGCATTATGCCAATACAGGTACCACCCGCTTTTGACATTTGAAAAGGAAATAGCCTTAACTAAATATGGTTGAGAGCCAAGACATGTGATTTACCGAAACTTTTCGCTCCTCCCCAAAAATAAAAACTATTTTAATAGCTATCCTTCTTTTACAATTTCCTTTCTTAATCATCATTAAAAGCAATGTTGAATCACATTCGCGAACATAGACTCCCTACAGCAGCATACCCATTCCGCGGTTTCCTGCACTTACTCCACCACCCCAAACGACACGCCGGACCTATAGCCGTGTCTGTTGCCAAGGTAGCCGCTACCAGTCTCGTGGCACTGATCCCTCTTTTCCGATACGGATATGGCATCCAATCCGACCTTATCCAGAATATATATACACAAGTTAAACCCGATAACCATGGACTTATTCGACCTCTTGCCGCCATCACAGGTGGGCTTTTATGTATTGTAGAATCCTTTGCTATCACCTTACAACTAGGAAGTTATTTTATTGGGGATGTCCGAAAGCGACTCTTTGACTCGGTACTAAAGGATCGTGGAGGCTATCCTCTCACATTTTCGGAGGAGAAGGATGCGGTGGTGGATGAGAGAGTGACTGTGGTTGCTGAAAAGATTGGTGGACCAGCTGAAGGAACCCTTCGCCATCATCGATTCCTGTCACCCTATAACATCATGATCCTCAGCGCGCAACAAGACGAGTCATGGACCATGTTATTTTTAAGACCTGCTGTGTTTTTACTAACATTACCACTCAACATCATCCCTGTTGTTGGTCCTGCTTGTTTTATCAGCATCCAAGCCCTCTTCCGCGCAGGGGAGGCACACAAACGCTATTTCCAGGTGTATCATTGGAGCATGGCACAATGCCAGCGACGCATTGAAGAGAATTTTTGGCAATATCAACGATTTGGATTAGTATCGACTGCATTAGAGATGATACCATTTGCAGGCTATGTATTTATGTATACAAATCATATTGGGTAAGTTGTGTATGTGTAGAGTTTGATGTTTGGAAGAACATGAGTATGTAATTGGGTATACATTTTTCTTTTGTTTGGTTTTATACTGTTTTTAGGGCTGCCATCTGGGCTATGGATTTACATGATCGCAAATTATTAGAACCAAAGTTGGAATAGTTTTTTTTTTTAAGAAATAATATTCATACAGTTTAATATATTCATTATACATTTATATTTATATGTGAGATATCTATTTTCAATCATTTGTATGTGATAAAGTTTTTATATCCAGGGTTATACGTGTTCCACCAGAATTGAGATACGGTGCTCGGCCATAAACCAAAAGGCTATATTACGTTAATTGATTAGTAAAAGTGATGAATATCTGAATTCCCATTATGTAAATTACCTCGCCATCCTGATCAAGATACCATGAAGCACAGCCACTCTTCCAAACAGTTCCTTTATATTTCTTCTTTAATTCAGTGGTATAAGTATGCTGAGCTGTCAAGGTGGGTTCCATGGCGGAGAGTCTATGATTGATGGCATAGCGCATGCACTTGATGGCATATTCGACTTGGCTATATATATAGAGAGAGAGAGAGAGAGAGAGAGAGAGAATTTAATGCCTTTTTTCTTTTTAAGACTCCAAAGGATACTTTACCATTCTACCATAACAACAACACTGTTATGACCTAAACCAATACCAGCAGCAAGCAAAAGGAAGAAATTGGGGAAACCGTGGATGGAAGTTCCCTTGTATGTTTCTTGGTATTCCTTGGACCATTTCTCATCCAATGCAACACCATCTTTACCAATAACTGAAAAAAAATATGAAAAGAGCAAAATAAGGATATGGTTCTTTATGGTATTTTCCTATAAAACACTTACTCTTAAGGTTACCAAGGAAACCCTCGATGTTAAAACCAGTTGCCAGCACCAGAACATCGACCTTCTCTTCATGACCATTCTTATCCACAATGATATTTCCTCTTGTTTCCTTTACAGCACTTGGAATCACAGTGACATTGGGTCTAGCAAGTGCCTCCAAATAATTCTCAGACTTTGCAATACGCTTACATCCAGCCTGGTAGTTTGGCATCAATACAGGGATCAAGTCGGGACGACCAACACGCTTGAGTCGATAAGAGGTGGCAAATCGGATGAGTCTCTGTGCAAATCGACCAAAGAGAGAATCGTTGTAACCAAGTGCAAAATAATAGAATTCATGCTGGAAGAAGATGGCATTGCGGTAGAGTCGGATCAAGAAGGGTATGTAACGAAGGAGGAACTTGAAAATGCGGTTGTATTTGAATTGATCGCGAGGAACTGTCCATGCTGGTGTGCGCTGGTAGTTGATGAGACGCTTACAGGTTTTTCTAAGTTCGGGGATGGCTTGAA
>VCJC01002564.1:12586-27900 GCA_024140195.1 Backusella luteola | reverse complement strand
TTCTATTTTTTATCCCACCATCTTTTTTTTTTTTTTGTAAATAAAAAAACGTATCAATAAACCTATCTCTTTTCCATCAGTAACAAAAATATCAAATGATTTATATCCAAGAGAGAATTATCATTGTCTTTTTCGTTTTTTCATATGTATAATGTAAAACCATTCACGTGCTGTGTAAGTGTATGTTTTGCCACTTGTTTTGTTTAAACACGAATATAGACATACCATTTATGCATCGGATGAATTATTATTGGTTTATTAAAGTAAAACGTTATTATATATTAATAAGACATCTCCTTTTATTGTTATATAAAATCTTTTAATAATGGAAAAAGGGCATTGATTCGGCTAAGAAATTAATTTCTCACACTTTTGCTCAAACATTCGTATACGTTAGTTTTTTATTTTAGGTTTGATATTAGGCATTGTTTATCATCTTAAAATTAACTGACAGGAATTTTTTTTTCTTTAAAAAAGAAGAAAAGCGTTTAATAACAAGAGTCTAGAATGTAATTCTTCACAAAAAAAAAAACAAAGAAAGCATATGAATGACTGCCGTGGAAAAAAGTCTCAAGTTTTATGTGTCACGGTGTTTATTATTATTAAACTTTTTTTTTAATATTATGATATATCCTTTTTCATTGTTTCCCTTTTTAAGTCTTATTATTGTTTTTGTTAATCCCTTAACGGTCTCATGCAACTGTCTATCATCTATTTTTTTTTTTCGCTTAAAAAAAACATAAAAAGCCCGAAGCGGACATGTAAATACTTCGCAAAGTAGACTTTTCGAGAGTTTTCTTAATACATGTGTTTTCATTGAATTCTTTTTTTCAACGAATGGTTAAATAGGATTAAGAGTTAAAAGTGAATCATGCTTATGCTATCAATATTTCCATTGTCATATTATTAATCATATGTTCCTGGCTTTTAGTCTGACAGGGTCCGCTAAATCTCATCACCCACCACTATGTTGCCATTTGATTGGCCAAGATAGTGGAGAGTGTATCCTTCGGAATAAAATGGAGAATAAGTCACTGATAAGCTATATACATAATGTGTGAACGCAGTTACAGCACGGCTGGTAAATATTGCCACTTTGTGAAAAATAAATGTCACTAAGCCAAAAATCAAATGACAGTTATTGAAATCTAACTGTCAGTTTGGGCAAAAATGATTGTCGCTTTCGAAAAATCATATTGTCCATTCCCAAAAACCATAATGTTCACTTAGGCAAATACGATTGCTAAATAAAACAAAAATACACACACAAATATACAGTTAATTTATTAAAATAGAATGTTACAGACACACACCACGTACACACGTTTGGCCCTGACAAATTCACTCGGCTAAATCAATGACACCCTGTCGCCAAGAAAGCAGAGTTGGCAGGAGGGCAGCAAACAACTTGAGGTCTCTGGGGTTTTGTGGCATAGATCATTTTAAATGTCTTTCTCTTACATAGCATTGATTGAGTTTTGTCAAGCTTTCAAAGAAGAAAGTGTTTTCTATTTATTGTGGCTTTAGTTCATACACCTGAACTTTAATAACGTATTATTTTTACTTATCATGATAAAGAACGGTATACACTTTCTTTTTGTTACCTTTTTTCAGCGTTTTGATAGCATTCTTGTAAATCTTGAAGCAGTCTCTCTCTAGTTTCTTCTCTGTGTTTGTGTGGAAACCCCCTGCAATTTCAATTAATATTATCATTGAAGTGCTTATTCTTTTAAGTGCCAAGCTATCGATTTTACTACCCTCCAAGTCATCATGGAGCACTTCAATCCTTTGTACAAACAAGATTCAATAGCAAATATAGGGAAAATAATAATAATAATTACTATTTAAGTTCAATTAGATCTTGATATTGTAAAAATAAAGAATTAATAATCGGAAAAGTACTCCAGGTGGCAGCAGTGCGTTCTCTCAATTTTTGACCTAGAAGATTCGTGGGGCTTTCACAAAATTTCAGGCTAGGAGAACGGATAATCAGAATGAATTAGTATTGAATATAAAAGGTGAACGGTACTATAATAAAGCTTACAAATGATACAGTATGCCATGAATGAAATCATAATCATTGTGGAGGTATGGATCAAAGTGACTGTTGTCAGGAAACTCATCATAATTCATAAGTAATCTTCTACTTGAGATGGAAATATATTGCAAAATAAATATATAGGTTTTCTTAAAAGGTAAGAACAAAACTCTATTACTCACCAATTTCGACACCTTTTGTTTACCCTCTTCCTTCATGTCTTTTAACAAAGATAAATTATTTAAGCAGGCTCTATATCTTGATTGTGTCGTTGTTTACGTGTAATTCGATCATTATTCGCTTTTGAATACGAAGCATAACCCAGAAAACTCTAGTCATCGATTGGTGCTTGTTTGAAGAATTTAAGGGCATTCTTTTCGGATATCGTTACATGTACTACACTTTTCACCACAAAATTAAATTAGAGTGCCGTCGTTCAAAAAAAAAGAAAATAAAGGTACAACATGAACATGATATTGTTCTTACCTTTTGCAAATATTTAAAACGATGTGAACATCAATACAGTGGATTCCCGCCAACCTCCTTCCGTTCATGAAGCCATTTTGATTGCTGTAACAAATAAAAGAACTGCACCATGAAGAATGATGATTAACTATTGATAATAATTAAGAATAAAGTAAGTATAACCATGAGTGTGTGTTACCAAAGATAACTTACCATATTTTGAGATAATTGGTATCATTTTGACGGAAAGTAAAGAGGTACATTTTTTGTAGATCATAGTGTAAGAGAAAGAAAGGGAAAGAGATAGAGATAGAGAGATAAGTAAAAACCATCTTCTCCGTCTTTTATTATTTACCCTGCACAATCAAAATGAGCCACATAATCTTTCCTTTGATAAATAACAATGAGACCATTGTTCTCTCTTTACTATTAATGAACAGTTACGTCTTTTTTAAATGGCAACAACATGCTCTATAGAAATTATACTCATTTTATAGCAGTCAGTGACCCAGTATTATGATCATTTGAAGCTTAAGTATGGGATTGACAGCATCCTAGTTTACCATTATTATTATTTGAGGTAAAAAAGAAAGAGCGTATAGTACTAATACAGCGAATGATAAAACCACAATCCTTCTTGAATGAAATAAAAAAATGCATCTAAGCAAATGTGGGCTTAGATTTTATATTGACATCACTCTAATTGAATTTGTCGTGAAAAGTGTATATAAAAAAAATATAGTAAAAAAAAAGGACAAGCCTCCTTTTATTGATTTTTAACTTTTTTTAGAATAATGATAAACCATAATGATGATATTTGGTACCTGTTTTTGTTATAAAATAAGAAGCAAATAACCCCGGATATTTTTAATGCAGAAGAAAGGGGGCTATTCCCATATTAATAATATTACTGTTTCTTTTTGGTTTTATATTTATTTCATAAAGGAAGAAACCATCTCCCTTTCAATACAAATATAACCTTTTGAACAAAGCTCAAAATAATAATGAGCCCCAAAAAAAACCTTGTTATTTTTAATTATTACTACATTCTTGACATTTTATCCTGTTTATAGAATCTGACTTTAGTGAAGAGAAGAAGAGATAATAGATATTACATAACAATCTCAATAAATCAAAAAAGTTCAATAGAAGAATATGCTTAAAGAAAGGTATATACAGATTTGATGCAAGTAAAACGAGTTGAGACATAATGAAGGTTCTTCCATTCAACTCCATGATCTTCGATATTTACAAAGAAATCGGCACAACATAAAGATGTTGGCGGTGATAAACAGCCGGATGTTGTGAGTATATAAAAAAGAATTTTATTTCCTATCTGGAAATTAAACAGATTCGTTCTCTTTTTTTTTTTAATACCTTAAAAACCATTATTCCGAAAATGTTCTCTTGTATTTTGCATAAAACCATACAAGACTGGCTACAATTTATCCATAAATAACTGGCTTATACTTTTTCAAGAAGAGGGGAAATCAATACTTTTTGTTCTTAAAAGAAATTAAACTTTCTATGGTGCACTATTTTGTTTGGCCAAATACGGCTAAATAAATATACTGGAGATGGGCTTCTTTTTCGAAAATACAAAGTAATGATCAGTGATGTATCGGTTTGTTCGGACAAATGCCAGAAAAAAGAAAATATGGTCTTATTGAAAATAGTTCTTGAGCGGATCTGTACATTTTGATGATCAAGTCCATGCAGGTGATGGGTACATGATGATGATCTTTTTTAGTACAGTAAATAGTGCCTATTATGTTTGTATCAATGTATATAATAAGAATGACTAATCTATCTCAGTTTTTAATGGATTATAGCATCTTTATATACATTCTACAAGTGATGAGTGGGAGGCCTTATTAATGATTCATAAAAATAAAAGTATTTGAATCAAAACCATGGCTTTACCGCACCATTATTATTTTGTATTAAGTATATTTATTAACACCTGGGGATTCAATGTACATTTCCTCCTTTTTTCTTTACTCTCCTTTTTTTTTGATTTTGCATAAATATAAAGTTCTAGAATTTTATTTTGTAATCGAGTTGCTCTCTTTTTATTTGTTCATCAAATTGATACTATGTTATCTTAAAGGGCAATAGACCTGCTTTAGAATGTAGACTAACGCTGCTATTGTATCCATGTAATCGATAAGAAAAGTAAAACTTGATATAGCAAACAAAGAATTTACACAAAGCAAAGTGGTATTTAGGAACAACAAATGAATCATCATAAACGTATGAAACAAACAGAAAAAGTCAGATGTACATTCCAAATAACTTGATGTTATTACTATTATCATTATAAATATAGAGGAACGTATCGTGATAGTATTATACAACTCTCTTTACTACTTGCTCCTAAAAACAAAAGAAAGGTTTATATGGAAATTAGACAAAAATTAGGTAAGCACCACCATATCCAATGGTATCTGTAAGAACGTTTCGTAACTCGGTGGTACCAGTTTGCATGGAGGGAATGTACTTGTGTAACGATACAAGCTTGTTCTTTTTTCTATTATTATTACAAAGATATAAATATAAATAAACATCCATGTTCTATTTTTATTTTATTTCGCAAAAGTGCGCGCTACTCTAGAACATTGTGTGTTATTTCATATTCTATTATTAGTAAAAGAGGATCGATTTTTTTTATATCCGAGAGCTCGGAATTATTTTGTTGGTGAATGCAGCTCACCAAAAAAAGAAGTGCAAGGGAATTGAAATAAAATCAAAGATAGATAATTCAGATCATCGACATATATAGTTGCTAATAATTTGATGATCATCACCGATCGAAGAAATATCTCATTGTTTTTTTTCACGGGGGTTTCTGTTCCAAAATGCAGGGACCTTTTTCATTTCTACAAAGCAGAAAATTGCAACATTAACTTATTAAAAAGAGATCAACATCAATAGGAAAGATCGGTTTATTTGTGTATTAATGCATGAGAGAATATGTTAATCTCGATAAGAAATATCAGGCCGTCACACTTTCACGTTCCTATCACATAATATATAGTACGGGATTACTTGGTTATAATAACTTCTTATCTAAAATGTATTTTATGGAAATCTGATCTACGATATTTCATGCTAACCTCACGCATTTTGAAACAAATATAGCACAATGCATTTGAAACCAAAAGATCAAAGATATAAAACAGAAAATTTATTTTCCTTTCATCTCTTGTTTCAATTGAATGGACAACAACATCAAGTGAAAAAAAAAAGATGTCCAAAAGTAAACGCATGGAAAGAATTGCGATACTTGACAAGAGAACAAAAGGAATAAAGGAAGGAGTGTTAAATTTTTATTGAGGATTCGCTTATTTGTTAGCAATAAATTGCACGTGAAAATGGACGTTTCACATGGATTTAATCCCCCCTAAAAAAAAAAGAAGCGATTTTTTTATAGTTTTAATAGTAAACCTCTTTTTTTTTTCTCCATTCTTTTATATTTTTAACGCTTCTTACACAATGACCAGTCAATCGTCAGCAATGTCGATTACACAGTTGTGTAATGCAGAAGAGCCTGACGATGTAAAGAAGCAGGAAGCGCTTGAGAACATGGAGGCACTTTCTGGTAATTATAGCAGCAAACCAGACATTGTTGATTATTCCACTCACCATTTCCAATATAAATGTATATTAAATAGACAATCTTCCTCCCATCAATACAACAGCAACAACAACAACAAATTCTCGTTTTCGTCGTATTCCACTTGTCGACACTGCGCTCAGAGCCTACGAAAATCCCAGCTCTGTTGTCAAGTATGGAGCTGAAATGATTGGATCTTATACAGCTCCTATCTATGAAAAGCTGGGCTACGATCGCAAAATAAAAGAAGAGGTAACAGCAAACAAGCAGATTGATATTGAAACAGCTGTATTCATTCTGTATAATAATAGACCATCGATGATGATGATGATGCTGAAACAATGGCTGCAACCACCGCATTAGCTCATGCCTCTATTAAAGATGAAGTGACCCAAATTCATCACCGCACACGTGAAGACCAACACTGTAAGTTTATATACCATTTATAGTAACATATGAAAGGAAAATAAAACCCCAACTAAAACAACATGTCAGTAGGTGGAAGAAAAACAGCATCCAAATCAAAAGCCTGCTCAAGATCAACATCACCGCATCGTCCTTACAGTCTTCAGCAAAGACCTGTGACAAAGAGTCGCTGGCAGCAAATTGTGCTCCATGCTGGATCAGCTGCGGGTACAACGGCTGCTGTGATTAGTGAAGAAAGCATGAAGTGTTTACGTTACTGCTTAAGCTGGCTTCAGGTACGATTATCACATGAAAAAAAGGGAATTGGAAAAGAGGGAATATTTGTCTGTGTGAAATGGGGGGTTGAAATGAACACAGAGTCACTCATATGTTGTTTGTAGTACGCTATACAGCACATTGATCAACAAATGAACTTATTACGTAGCTTCCTTGTTTCCTTGGCGACTGGCTCGTCAACAAGCAAGGCAGTTGCCAGTCCTGACCGCAAACTCGCCTCCATTAAGAAGGAGATTGTTGACACCTTGCGCAAGGTCGTCGAAGTAGTGAGTAAATATGCAGGCTCCGGCTTGCCTGAACAGGCCAAGGCAGCCGTGCGCACCTTCATCCTTCAATTGCCCAGCAGATGGGCGCACATCAACAATAGCACTTCACGTGCGTGTACACCTCATTCCTCGCCTCGCTTACAGCCCAATCAACCCTTACACGAGACATCCATTAAGCTTTTGGATTTCGGTGGCGAATCCATTGAGATGCTCAACGCGGTATCCACCGTCTTCTCCGACACCATTGAAAGAGCGGAGCATTGGTTGAAGCGTTTGCAAGTGGTTGGTGTCGGTAGCACCGCCACCATGGAAACGAATTAATCTTTTTTGAGATATATTCCCCTTTCTTTGTCTTTCCTTTTCTTTTCATCCATCCGATTATCATTCTTTTGTTCACTCCTTTTTCCCTTTCTATTCTTCTTCTTCTCCTCTCTTTTTTCATAAACACATATAGCCCCTCCATTTTATTTATATAACACAAACTAGATCTCTTTTTATTATTTCAATATAATAATAAAAATGGAAAATCGTTTTATTATTTAAGGTTTTCTTGTTCAACCAATTGTTATCTAATTGATAAATCAGGAAAACGTGGTAAAAAAATACAAAACACACTGGTAAAAAAGATGCTTTTTCACACCCCCAACGAAATAACCAAATATGTTAATCATCGCTTTTTTTTCACTTTTACTCTTGTTATTAAATACAATCTTCTCAAGATCAATAAATAGAAATGTTTTTTTTTATAGCTGTCAGTGAATTACTTAATACAAAGAGCTTGTCCAATCAAATCAATTGGATTAAATTTATTAAAAATAAATTTTTCAGAAAAGCATTGTTACACTATAGAGTCTAGTCACACAGTGGCATTTTTTTTTAAGGTCTCACTTACCACGTCATTTTTCACAGCCTACAAGATTGTGTTCATTTAATAAAAAAAAAGTATATACTTTTTTCAATAATAAATGAAAGAGAGACAGAAGAGAGGGTGTAGAGAAGGCAAGATGCTTTTATACATTTTGCCTGTACTACAAGATAAGCTGTCTGGTAAATACTGATTTAGAGATCATGGATATAACCTTTTATAGAAAAGACGAGACTCTCAAGTATTTTGCATTTGTTTAAAATCACAAAATTAGGTGTATATATTACTACCATAATGGTACCAATTTGTCTTTTGCAGAAGGCAATTAGTAGGTGTACCCTCTTTATATATATAACCAATCAAATCTGGAAGTGAAACCATGTATCGGCATCTACGTATGTTTGTTTCCTTCATGAAATATTATACAATAGACAGTCTCTCTCTCTTTATAAAAAAATGTTCTTTTTCATCTTCGTATTATCTCCAAGGGTATGCTTGCCAGCCAGCCATTATTGCTTTAGAATGACTCTTTATTCAGCCATTTTTTCTCTAATGGATTTTTTATATATTCATTGTGATGAATTGTGTGCTAGATCTCATCCAGCTTGAAAGAGATATTATTAAAAAAAAGGGAAATGAAGTAATATATTACTAATATTACTAGGAACAGCTCGAATTTCTTTACAAAACGCTTTGAAGTGCCTGACCTCCATTTGTCAACCTCCCAGTCTCCAAAATCTTATTGACAAGTCCTTATCTTATCACAAAAAAACCTTTTTATTGGACGCATGGATTATCATAGAAGGTTCAATATGCTGGTAATTATATCTGCTTTGACTCAAATCCCTCCGTTCTAGCGATATTACCAATATGATCACTGTTCGCAGAAAAAAAAAATCCAGAGCTATGGCTTTATCTTGGGCGCGTGTCACGGCCCGGAATATCACAAAAAATCGGCCACTTTTGATATGATATCCCCAATTCCAACCCTTTCCTCGGTTAATTTGGTGCCTTTTTTCAATGCAACCCTGTATATCTTTATCCAAGTCTAAAGTTACGGTATCTCTTGTAACGGTTGTTCAATTCTCGCAGTGCATCTTTGTTCAGCCCCATTTCGATAACATGCGCTGAGAACTCTCCATCGAGGACTACTATGAATATGAAAACCAAAGTGATTTGGGGAGAGGGGGGAAGATTTATCATTGATATTATTATTTTGTAGGCTTTGGACCTGATGAACGGATAATAGGTTTAAAAAATACGATAGGATAACTGCAGACGTAATCAACCATATACGTTTAGAAGAGCGAAGGGAATACCACCCAAAAACAGAATAACATCGCTTTATTAAAAACGATATCGTTCGCGTTTTGTTACTTTTGTCTTTTTCATTTTAATTCATATAATAATAAAAGTTTTTTTTTATTTTTTTTTATTTTTCGATCAAATAAGATCAAGTAAAACAACACCTTCAACCATATTAATTTAGTAAGATTTATGGCTGAATTCTGCAACTCAGGAAGTTTATATCATTTCGAAAGATAAAAAAAAAATTATCATATTCTCTCTCTTTATTCTCCTTTCGTGGTATTTACTTTTTGTTTTTAGTCCTTTTTGTTTGTTTGTTATTGAATAGAACACTTGGCATTTTATTCAAAAAAGATCATTTAAAAAAAGCAACTTTTTTTATCAGAATACCCTCAGTTTGTACATCATTTTAAAAGGGATAAAGTAGAAGTATCCCTTCCGTGATATCGGTAATAGAGCGAATAAAAGAGGTTTATATCCAACAACACAAAAACAACCAGAAACTAAAAAGTTACGCTACTAAAAGGAAAAAAAAAGAAAGAGGTTGTTTTACAAAAAGAACGAAGGTGAAAATTTTTTATATGTATAGGGCGGGTCACGTGTCAAACGAGTAGTAAAGGATGAACATTCTTCCGCTTTAAAGAAAAATAGCCCGAAAAAAGATTTGCTTGGAATTAATTCAATACGGAAATTTGTCAAAAGGCATGCAGATCTTGATTTTATTTATATCCATACACATTCATGTTTTTTTTTCCTCTTCTTCTTTTAATTTTTTTGTATTCTTTTTTTATATAAAAGTATCTTCATCTCTTCCTTCTCTTGTCACACAATACATTCGAAACATAACAATACATAATGGAAATGGACTTATACGATTGGAATACGGATGTAAAATGAGTGCAATATGAGCGATATTATTTGTTTATTGATTTTTGTTATTTATTATAGGAGTATCACCAAGGTACAGACTTACAACAGGTACATCTTATATTGTTTGTAATAATAAACAGTAAAAAGCAAAAAAAAAAAACTAATCGTCATGTCGAAATATGATAGTCAGATCAACAAGTAGCAGGATTAGTACAATCACATCCAATGCTAAAATTTGAAACAGAGGTAAATCGTAAGAATCATATCTGTAAAAGATTTGGTTGTTTTAATTATTATTTCCGAAAACGAAATTTCTTTGTTCTAGCCTTCTGAATATGATGTACAATATCATGGATTATCATCAGCAAGTCCATCACCTTATCCAGTAAGACTGATAAATGAGGGGGAAATACATTACGACGACTAATATTTTGTATTTATAAAAGTCAATGTCTCCTGCAAAGCGCCGTTACTCACTCGGAGGTTATGATGAACCATCCCGTACACAGAGATGGGCTCCGTATGCACCCTTCATGTCACCGATTGTTACAACAACTCGAAGTCATTCAGTCAAACGCAACAAGAGGCCCTCTACGTATTCACGCTGGACATTAGAGGAAGATGAATTATTACGACAGGCCGTGCAGTTGCATGGTCCACATAAATGGTCATTGATTGCCTCGCATGTACCAAATAGAACGCCAATGCAGTGCTCGACACGGTGGTTAGGAGCATTAAAGTAAATGTCATTATACGCTGATTTAAATATATATATTTATATATATACTCATCATTTGCTTTTAGTCCAAACATACATAAAGGAAGATGGACCGAAAATGAAGATGCCATTTTGCGTTTTTCGGTGCTCGAATATGCGAGTGTGACAGATACTGATGGAAATGTTCAACCCGTCCCATGGAACAAAATAGCGGAGCGAATTCCCAATCGAACAGGTATCCAATGTCAGGCACGTTGGACCGAAGCATTAGACCCTTACGTACGTAAAGGCAAATGGGGACCCGAAGAAGATACACTGCTGAGAATGGGTGTCAGTGAGTTTGGTAGATGCTGGATCAGAATAGCCGAAACAATACCTGGCAGAACACAGGTAATACATAAATACAAACGATTTATCAATTAGATACTAACATCGTTGTAGAGACAATGTCGTACACGTTGGATGCAAATCAAATACAAAGAGGATCGACAAACCCGAACAGACCAAAGCAAGAACAAAAAAGAAGATGACGCCTCATCACAGAGCTATGTCTCCACCGACGATGAGGAGGAACAGGAAAAGCAAGCCCCACCCTTTTTCCTTGTGGATGATTTCGATACGCAATTTAATAAAAGTTCTATCGATGAGAATAGCACGCCGCCACCTCCTCCGCCACCTCAACCCCAACCCACCTTGGAGTTCTTTAAGGAAGATGACTTTTTCTTATCGACAGATTGGACCTTAAATGATTATCAACAAACTCATGCCTATCTATGATTTCATTCTGTGCCCCTTCTAGATAACTACTAATTTCTCTTTTTTATTTTATTTTTTATTATGTTTATTAATTTATTTTGATATGGCTTTCTTTTCTTCCTACTTCTTTATGCCTCTTTTTCCCTAGACCTTTTTAAACTTGCTCCATTATGTAATTAAACCTCTCTTCTCCTAATCCTCCCTTTTAATCTTATTATAATTATTATTATTATTATTATTATTATTATTATTTCAATACCAAAAACACTAATAAATTATACTCTTTTGCCTTTTTTTTCTCAACAAGTTCTCGCTCTTTATTATACAGAAATAAGAAAGCATCAAAGCGACTATGATTTTTTTTATATATTTGGTGTGTGTGTGAGTGAGTGAGCGAGTGTATTTGCGTGTGTGTATACATATCTATTTGTGTGTGTGTCCACATGTTTAAGCAAGGGGACTAATAAGCCTATATTTAAGAGTTAGTTGTCTCTGTTCGCTATTCAGCTTGACAGGATACTTTACTTGAGGACAGAAGGTCTAGGGTTGGCACGGGTCATACCCAAATAAATGACAAAAGGAATAAAGCCCCAGTGAATGACAGTCTTTGTGACATCAGCAACCTTCACATGAACGATTATTTTTAGTTGTCGCTTTTATTTTATTACCAAGTGGTTCATTTCTTTTTACCTTGTAGAGAGCGTCCTTGGTAGAATCGTTCATTATTATTATTATTTATGTATCAAAGAAAAGTTGTGGTAATAAAGAGAAAAATACGTATGTATATACTTTTAAGAGAGAGAGAGAGAGAGAAAAAAAAAAGAAAAAGAAAAAGAAAAAAGTAACTAGGGCCTTTGTAGTTCGCTCGCACTAGCACCAATATTAGAACACCGCGAAACGAGTGATTTCGGCGGTTCTGTGGCTTGATATACTTGCTTTATTGGCAATACGCATCAAATATATGTGCCCTTTTCTAATGTCATTATAATACTTGGTTCCATATCGGGCTTATAAGAGCATAAACAAGTAACAGCCACATACTGCTGGTATGAGCATAGAGGCACATTCTCTTTTTTTTGGATTGAGTTATGGAGTGACTGTCATCATTTCCTAGCCGTGGCTTGGATCATCCATTAGGATGTCCAAAAGCTTATATCCGCTTCCATTTTTTTTTCTTTCTTTTTCTTTTTCTTTCTTTCAACACATTCCCTTTTTTTTTCTTTTATATAAGCAATGTCGGACAAAGTAGTCCCCAGCGAGGATGAATTAGTTAAACTCATTCAAAATATCAAGTTGGAACAGCCCGAGTTTGGTATCAAAAAAGTCGCACAAGAGATAGTGGAGCGCGAGCCCCAGTGGCAGGTCTCTGAAAAGCGCGTCAAGAAGTACATGCAACTCCAAGGCCTGACTCAGGGCGGCAGTATCGTCAAATCCGGCGTTGCCGAAGACCCCTCCGTCCCCGTCTCCTTCATCGATCCAAAGTTGGATTTCAAGGCCTTTGAGAAGGTCGTGGCACGTATGGTCGATCCTGTCACCGGTAAGGGTCTCTTTGCCGCCGAGGATGTCAAAAAGGACGACATTTTCTTTACAGAATCACCCTTTGTCTATTTCCCTCCCTGGGAGGCCTTTAACCTGGCCCGCGGAGGAAATGCTTGTGGTCTTTGCTGCAAGCCCATCATCTACGCCAACAGCACAACACAGCACTGTGGTAAATGTGGTGTCTACTACTGTAGCAGACAGTGTCGTGCTACTGCATGGGACACCTTCCATCAACTTGAATGTACCAATCAAAACCCCAAGGCCGCAGATTTCATCAATTTCTGTCAGGTGGAAAATTGGCAGGCACCTATGGCTGTGGCCCGTATTTATGCTTCTTATATTTTGGCAAATCAGCGTGGGGAGTTGGAGCAGGTCATGGGTCATATTGATGCTTTTGCAACTGTCAATCAGGCTGAGAGACAGGCCAAGGAAACAGAATGGATCTTTATGGTAAGAATGGGGAGGAAGGGATACATGTCAATTGTGTAAATGAATACGTCGGATATTGTAGCGATGCTGACCTCTTTTTCATTATAAAAAGGAACAACCCACCCGTGATTTATGGACAAAAGCCCGTAACTTACTCTCCGCCGCATACAAGAACCCACCCAAGCGTTGCAAGATCACCAAGCCACTTCCCGAAGCACTCGCTCAAAAATTATTTGACGACGATGAGACATTCCTCAACTACCTCGGTAAATTCAACATCAACAACCAGAACGGTGGTATGTACTTGGTCCACTCCCATATCAACCACAACTGCTATCCTAATGTCAGTATCGACCACCCTCAACGCAACTGTCAGTACAAGATTGCCGTACGTGCCATCCGTGACATCAAAAAGGGCGAGCAGTTGTTTGAAAGTTATGTGAATCCTCGTTGGAATAAGGAGACTAGACAGACTTATCTTGATAAATCATACATGTTTACATGTCAGTGCGAGCGTTGTCAGAATGATGGTCCATTGACTGACGAGTTACGTAAGGGATTGAGATTAAGGGATGAATAGATTAGATATATAGAAAAACAGAAGTAAATCAAAATTTAAAATATATCAATAATAATAATAATAATAATAATAATAATAATATACATATCAACGAGTTTTGGGCCCATGTTGTTTAGCAGAGGATAAAAAAGTATACAATGTACATGCAATATATTTAGAGGCAGATAAACGATATTGAATGTTGAATAAATGTATATTTAATTAACCAATATGTGATTTTTTATTACTTTTGTCTTGTTATTAATACTATTATTATTATAATTATTACTAGTGTTTGATTTGTTAAATTATATATTCTTGTGATTTACAATATTCCCTGATTATTATTTAATTTTACGTTAATAACCAACCATACATCTCATTCTATATATTCCCTTCTTACCTGTGAATAATACTGATAAGTATCATAAAGTCGTGTAAATACATTACAGCAACTACTCATAATTAGTCTATCTACAAAGTTTTCTACTTGTGGGTCTGTGAGTTGTAACTGGAAGCGCTCTCTAAGCTGATTCAAAGCATATTGGCCTCCGTTCTTAAAACAGGGTAAGCGAGAGTCCTTGGACATCATTTCGGTCAGTAGCAAAATATTATCGCTGTGTTTACGGACGGCCAAAAATGCTTGCTTCGTTAATGTTTTGTATTCAGCAAACTTTTCACTGTTAACACCGCCAAGGATATCTATGTACTCTTGGGGTAACTTGAATGGTGCCATTTCAAAACCAACAGAACCGGGGGAATTAGATAAAATGAATCCAAAATCAATATCTAATAATAACAAGTGTTATATATGACTGTCCCTTTTGATCCACATTATATTAGACTTACGAATAATATGACCATGGTCATCGATCAATAAGTTGCCATTGTGACGATCCTTGAGCTGTAACAGATAAGAAGCAATAGAATAACCAGCTAAACTTCTCATAAAGGCATCTTGTGCCTTTTTATAACTTGGACTATCAGGTGAGCCCCATCTCTAAGTACAATACAAGATGTTATTACTACATTTTCTAGTACAAAAAAAAAGAAGAAAAGAAAAGAAATGTCCACTTTACCCTCTTGTAATAATCTTCAAGTGAAAACACAGCTCCTTCCTCGTTCCATTTTCTTGTGTAGGCTTCCTTTTTAATGGAATGAATCGAGATTGAATTCTTTACTG
>VCJC01002560.1:0-11473 GCA_024140195.1 Backusella luteola | reverse complement strand
TGTTGCCCGAAAAATGTTTGAAAATCAGGTAAATTTTTTGCGATTTAAGGTGACTTGCACCATAAGGTTATCAGTAACTAAACCTTCCGGTGGTATTTGGAAATATTCTAAGTTAACTATATATTTGACTTACAATCAAGTTTTATTTTATGAATTTTGGCAGCAGCGAATTTCATGGAGCTGCCATTCTCGCTGTCGCTAGAGTCAGAACCACTCAGTGGATCTGCTTTCTTTGGTACGATGTTCTTTCTGTGATCCTTGTTCTTTCCTTTGCCTGCCTCTTTCTTGTCAGTATATGGGCCGTGTATTTTCTGGTACTTGTGATTTGGTGTGTATGTCTTCATGCACGAAAAGCAAAGACCGTTCTTTAGACAATGAAGTCGAGTACGACACGTCTTGGTGCTGTGATTTGTGCTGTTAGGGTGAATAATACAATGCTCTTTTTTGACGGTGCCATGATGGGGCTTATGATATTTCTTTTCTACATGATCATGTTTACCCTTGTAAGTTTTCTGAACTAGAGACTTGTTCTTGTAGGCCTTTCTTTTCTCTTGGCTTTTGACATAAATGGAATAGTGGAAGGCCAAGATTTCCGTCACCTTGTCTGGTGTAAGATCATCTTTGCCATGAAAATCAGTTTTTACATCTTTGAAAAGTCCTGGAGGTAAAGGTCCAGCGAGACACCACTTCAATGTATCAAGGTCTTCCATTTTTGCCTTCTCACGCAGATTGTGAAATGCTTGGATATAATCTTGCATATCGTCATAATGGTGATACTTCATGTCCAGTAAAGCATTTAAGGCAGATTCCTTCTGTACTAGTGGGTTAATACCATAGTGTTCAATAAACGATCTTCTGAACGTTTCCCAAGTAATTTGTGGCTTCTGTTCAATAAATTTGTTGTACCATGCTAAGAGTGGACCAGGTAATACAGTAATAATATACTCTTTCCAATGAATACTTGAAGGTCTTTTATGTGCTTGCAGGATGTTTTCAAAGTCTGAAACACAGCCATCTGGGGTTTCATATATATGTTTGGCTTTATCGAAAACCTTGCTCTTCCACTGCCACAGAGACAGATTTGGTGGAATTGGTAATTTAGCACTTGCTACCAGTGGGTCTGAACCAAACATACTCTTGTACGTTTCTGTAACCTTGTTGAGTTTAGCCTTAAGCTTGCCTTCGTAGGCCCATACTTCCTTATAATTGGGAGAATTCATGGGGGTAATAACAGTCCGTTGGATTGCTTGGTACACCTCCTTTTCAAGTGATCTATATCTTGCATCAACTTAGTTTTCATCTCCTCATCAGAGAGAACCATACCAGCTCTATTGCTAAAAACATTTCTGGGTTGGGTGTTTGGAATTACACGACTTGCTACAGGTAAAGTAGCACCACTTGCCACATAAGATGCAGCAGCAGCACCATTGTTACATTCCAGAGCGGGGCTCGGTTCATTGTTCTGGCTTAAGTGCTCCTCAGCGCTCAACTCCGAAGTACTGTCAATGTCCATGAAAGTAATATATTCCTCTATTCTTTCTACAACTTGCTATTCCAATATCCAGGCCCAACTGTAATGTAAATTCGAGACCCACACCCTCTTGACCTGTTCTAAACGAATCGAAAAAGCAGTCCGTCGCTGCTGGACCTGCCAGCAAGTTGGCCACTTGTACCGCAAATGCCCCGACAAACCAAAGATATTCACCCTGCCTGCCAAACTTGATAAGTCCAATAAATGAATTCTCTCTGGCCGTTCCGACGCCTCTTCCATGTCTTCTACTGACTCTACCTCCGTGCAGGGTTGTAGCAAGACCACCGTCCCTGCTGGAAACAGCACCCAATATAATTTCCACTTCCCGCCGTTGGGAAGTCCGACCCCACAAAAGTCAAGTTCCACCTCCATCGTCGACACTACCAGACTCCAAAATGGAGGTTGTAGTGCTTGAGGGCTAGTACCCTCTCCCTCCCAAAGCTCGTCCGCCTCTACAACAGTGTCAGATAATTCTGCCCTCTCCACTGGACCTCTTTTTTTATTATTGCCCATGGGGATCGGGATTCAACCATCACATACAATTAAATAAAATGGCTGCTATTTTCACCAGCCATTAATATTATGACCAAAGTGCAAAGAGTGATGGAGTTAAAGTGATGCATCCTGCTGATAAAAAGTGCAGGTTAAAGCAATAGTTTTATTAAATATCCATGTCCACAAATTGAGCTAATACAATAAAATACGTCTGACAAGGGTTGCCTTTTTTCAAGATTCATATGGATTAAGGAAGGACAGAAGACCAGTAGTATAAATGGACGAGTGTTAATATGCTGAAGACGTGCCTAAAGTATTGGTAACAGGCCCGATGTCATTAGTAATGACAAATACCAATTTAAAGTGTTTTCAAATACATACAGTATACCAGGAGCACTTGGTGAGCAATTAGAAAGTAGTTGCTTAAATATGCTGTACCAAGACAGCCATGCAAACAATACACTCGCCTTGATATAAAATAACATCAATTATTTGAAATATCTCAAAGGGCAGTGTTTTCATGAATATCCTTTGTACTTTTTTCCAGTCATACTTTATTTTATTTATTTACAAAGAAGAAGGGGAATCTATATTAGATAGAGAGTATAGTAATAATAATAATAGTAAATATAGTATAGTATAGTATAGTATATTATAGGATGTTATATTTCAAGGGAATCATAGTGAACAGGACATCCCTTTCCTCTTTGTAACCATGCCGATAGGCAATGTTGATGATACGAACATAGACAGATCATCCTTGAGACCTTATCGCCTAAAAGATCATCACATTTCAATAACACGCACCGCCTTGTTATTTGTAAATCAATTACCTGGTTTAAATTCATCAAAACAGATTGGACATTCGTCCCCAACTTGAGTAGAACCGGTGGATAGTTGATAAACTAAAATGGGTTGAAGCAGTTACTCATTTTATCGATAATCATTTCACACTCTCTTATTTACCAATATAGCGTGGCGATTGCACAGGCGGACTTCCAACGTTCAAACACCGTTGAAGATGCTCTTCTTGCTGGTGCTTTGGCATTCCCAAAAAGCTATGTCCACAGACTGGACAATCGATCATCAAGCTTTGAGAACTATCCGTCCGTCTCATTTGTATGGGATAAGCGTGGAGGTGTGATATTCTAGTGTGCGATTCTGATGATCGTCGGATCGGTTCGCGATAACAAGTGTCACACACACGCTGTGTTTGTGCTGCTAACAAAGGGTATTCTGCCATCGATATCATTGGGTCCTCAATCAATTCCTCCACTGGTAATCTAATTCGATGCGAGCTACATTTATCGCATACTATTTGCCCACATCGCCTGGAAAAGCACACATGTTAACATGTTCCATCTTTTTACTCTCCTTTTTCAGTATACCTGCAATGATGTCTTCTCACTAAAAAGTTGAATCGTCGATGACATCGCCTACATTCTGATGCTTGTCTATCCATTTCCCAAATACGCTGTGATCGAGGCAAGAGCCCATTTACTGTGCTTGGGGTAGCAGTGCTTGCACTGCGTGCTCTATTATTGTTGAAAACAGGAGGAAGAGGAGGCGCCGTGATTTCTGAAAGTGTGTTTCGGGTTTCTTCTTCTTCGTCGTCGTCGTCTTCTTCTTCTTCTTCTTCTTCTTCCTGGTGTTGTTGCTGTAGAATTATATTATCATTAGTCGTACTTGAATGTGATGTATCTGTAGAGGCAGTCTCATGTTGCTTATGTTGCTCTTGTTGCTGTTTGCATTGGTGATACTGTAGACCTTCTTGCTCCTGTTCTTGTTCCCTTTGCTCTACCTGTTCCTGTTCCTGTTCCTGTTCCTGTTCCTGCTGGTTTCCTCCTCCGACTATTTGTGTAGGTATTATCGCTTCCCGGTCTTCCACTGGTTCCACTGGTTCCATTGGTTGTATCGGTTCCACTTGCTCTTCACCTATCTGCTCCTGTTCAGATTCGGTGTCCAATAAAGGTAAAGCATTGCATATATCTTGCACCGACATGGTAGATTCCTGGATAGATTCTTCTTGTACAGCATTGTGCTCATTTTGGCTTTCTGACAAGGAAGCACTAAACTCTTTGTGATTATGCTGGTCTTCGGTTGCAGGTGAAGTGTGAGAGGAAGGAGCAGGTAGATTGTTTGTCTCTACAGCATTTTCTTGTTCTTCAGTATTTGTCAAGGGTTCTTGAAATGCCTCTGCCATGGGAAAAACAAAACAAAATAATAAAAATAAAGAAAAAGAGAGAAGAGAAAATATCACGTTTTCTTTTTCTTTCTTTTTTTTTTTTTGCCAAAAATCATTTGAGATTTCTGCGCGTAAAATTAAAATATATGAACAAGCTTTGTTTAGTCGATATTAAACACATTACACTGTCGATGGATTGCTTAAAGTCAGTTATGCTGCTTGATCACTGGCCTATGAGCCTTCATGCTGAAAATAACGTTGGAATGCTTGTGTTGTTTTACACATTCTTTATCGTTTAGCAATGATATCTTATTTATGAGTAACTAGGCTGTGATTTCATTTTAGTTTTAGTTTGTGCTACATTTAATGAAATCATAAGATGTTCTAGAATTGTGCTTGATTGTAATTTCGCTAAACAGCGTTATATTTGTGATGGTGTCACTTAGCAGTATGTCATGCATCAAAGCGCACAAGATGGTAGTATACAAGTCAGTACCACAATACTACTTGGCTTAATAGTATGAAAGCATATAATAATCTTAGATATTTTACAGAAAAATTGTAATTGATAGGAACAAAGTCATACCCATCTTATGGACATTTATTTCTCGGATTACAGACCAGTAATTCGTGTGGTTAATATTATATAATGCTGATCAGAGAGCATAGCAAAGTTTCACAGGAGAAATTCTAAGTATTTTGGACATCGTTACATTACACTTTTCAATTAGAGTGATGTCAATATAATATCTAAGCCCAAATTTGACTAAATGCACTTTTTATTTTCCTCCAGAAGGGATTCTGGTTTTGTTACTCGCCATGTAATTGCTACACACACTTTTTTTTTTTTTTACTTCAAATAATAGTATTAGGATGCTGCATATCCCATACTTAAGCTCTATATAAAACTGGGTCATTGATTGATATAAAATGAACACACTTCTTATAAAGTATTTTGTTGCTAAATACAAAAGAGGTAACTGTATCTAATGATACTAATAAGAATAGAACGATGGTTTGATTGTTGTATTTATTTATCAGAAAGAAAGAGCACCCGACTCATTATTTATGCAGGAGAAACAAGGAGAAAAGGAAGTTGTTTTTATTTTTCTTTACTTCTCTTTCTTTCCCTGAATTTCTTCAGTATGATCAACAAAAAACGTACTTGTTTACTCCCAGCGAGAGTGGCACCAGTTATCTCAAAATATGGTAATATACCTTTGATAATATACACTGATGATGATACTTACTTTTATTACTATTTTCAACAGCAAATATCACGCTCCATGATCTGGCTCTTTTATTTGTGACAACAATGAAAATGGCTTTTTTAACGGAAGGAGAGAGGCGAGGAACCGCCGTATTTATACTCATATCGTTTTGATTTTTTGTAAAAGGTGAGAACAATCAAACTCATATTGGATCATTTATTTTTTGAACATCGCCACTCTAATTTGATTTGTAGTGAAAAGTGTGGTGTGCAACGATATCCCAGCATTTAACTATTGATTAATCCGATGAGTATGTATAAATAGGATTCTACTTGATGAATATATGAACTTTTATTTTGATTAATTTTCACAAATTTATTCAAAATAGATCATTTTCTCCGCTAAAATTATTTTGTCCACCGTATGTCCACCGGGTGTCCACCAATTTTTCAATTTAAAAGCCACAGCTAAAATTTCCCATCGTGGTTACCAACGGAAATATGGTGGGCTGTCTTATATCAATTGGATGCACATGTTAGATTCCAATTAGCACGCACAAATAAGTAGTTCAATGAAAAAGTATGCTATACACAAGTTGAAGACACTTTTTATATCACAGCAGATGTGGTACAATACGCAAAGTTGGAACTTTTTTCATGGCACAAGTGTACCGAATCACAATCATTGTTTCAGAGAACAGTGTGTTTAACTACTCTAATTTGAAGGATCTTTTATCGTCCTTTCGACTTCTACTTGTAGTAGTAGTTATGGAATCAAAAATATCCATCGCATATCCCATTAAAGTTAACAATTACGGATTTGGAATCGTACAACTACTTCGAAAATGTTTGCATCCCTGCTAGTATATTGATAAGAAAAATAAACTTGATCAAGCATAATATGTAAGGCACAAATATATGAAATGAGAGTTTTTAATGCATTCAGTACCTTAATATTTGGTTAATAGGGATTCAAAAAAGGCACAAGATGATGATGTTGATCAGATAATTCCTAAAGCACTAGCAGTACGTAGGATAATCAACGAGGATCCAAGGCAATCAGGCTAATTGACTTCATTAAATTAAAATATTGTATTATTATGTCACTTTTATTTTTTATATATAAATCTTTAATAAATAATTCCAATAGTTCATACTTTTGGGATACTGTTTCTTTTCAAAATAAAAATTCATTCGAAATTTATATCTTTTAGGAATATTCTTCGTTGACTTGGTTCTTTTTCGCATTTAACAATTCACTCAGTCCTTGGTTTATTTTCATGGTTCTGAAAAAAAAAAACAACTTTCAGTATTTTAAAGTCAAGGTAATCACATTGTATTGTTAATGATGCTGTGACCGTTTTAGAGAATTCATAAATCATGCCACTCGCAAAACTCAAAAATCAATTTGTATATTCTACGGGGCTTCAATGGAATACTTGAGCACGTGTGTAGCGTATAAAAAAAATCATCCCACAAATTTTATTATCTTTGGACTGTCATGCAAAATTATAAATTCAGGGCTATTTTTTATTTTTACTTTCATCTCTATACACTTTACCCTAACCAGCTGTTTTTTTTTGTTAAAAGATATATATTTTTTGAAATGGTTACTACTGATACAACTATGCCTTCACCTCCTTCCAAGGTAGACTTTCTCATTGTCGGTGGTGGACCTGTCGGTTTATTGGCTGCTAATTTAATTGTGCAAGCAGGGTTGACAGTTAGAATACTTGGTAAGCAAGTGAAATTACAAAAATACCAAAAAATGCAATACTAAGCTTGGTTCATTTTACTAGATATTGAATATGAGCCCAACCATTGGGGACGAGGGGATTGGATCCACGGCCGTACTCTTGAATTGCTCGAAAGTGCTGGACTTGATACAGAATTACTAAACACGGGCGTTAAGGTTAATAAAATGACTTGTTACTACAATGGAAAGGCTGAAAAAGAAATGCCATTTGTACTCGATGAAACAGAATCAAAACATGAGTAGGTTTGCTACATATTTTATTCTTATATACTATATTCAAAATATGAGTTGTTGTTAATACTTGTCATTTTAATAGATATCTCTTGTGTGTTGGCCAGCATATTACTGAATCAAGCCTTCAAAGCACGCTTTCCAATCATGATGTTCAGGTTGAAAGACCTTCAACCGTGGTAAGCATGGTAAGAGATAATCAAGGTGAATACCCAATCAAGGCAAATGTGATGCATCTTCAGGACAATAAGCAAGAAACAGTCGAGTGCAAATATCTTTTGGGATGCGATGGTGCACACAGTGACATCCGCCGTCAACTAGGTATCTCCAATGAAGGGGAGACGACGGAAACGCACGCCGGAGTTTTAGATGCTCTAATTAGAACTAATTTCGCCAGCAGAAAAGAAGTTTGGTAAGTACAGAAAAAAGTGGGGCGTATTTCATCTAAATAGAAAAATTATAATAATTAATCATTTATTTCTAATTTAGTATTGTACAGAGCGACCATGCTAAAACAATCAGCATGTTTCCTAGAGAAAATGGTCTGACACGTCTTTTTGTCCACTTTAATGAAGATGAGCATGAGCAAAGAAAGGAACAACATAACCGAAACAAGATCCAATTAGAGGACATTCAGCGTGAAGCCAAACGTGCCTTATTGCCTCACCGAATTGAATTTCTTGGTATTCTCTACTGGTCTGTATATGTTGTAGGCCAGCGATATGCCTCTCGTATGGATTCAGAGGATCAAAGAGTGTTCCTCTGTGGCGACTCGGCCCATTCTCAAAGTCCTACTCTAGGTCAAGGTGTAAATACCGGTTTTGGAGATGTGTTTAATTTGGTGAGTACAGGATATGGAAAGGGGAGACTAGTCTCAATACTGATAAGTCTTTTATAAAATAAAGATATGGAAGGTTTGCATGGTAGAAAAGGGATTACTTGATAGAGATATATTGAAAACGTACCAAGCTGAACGATGGCCTGTAGCACAAAATGTTCTTAATGTTGACAAGGTAGCGGCTAAAGCAGCTGCTGGTCACTTGACAAGCGATTACTCTGAGGTGATGGAAAAGAACCGCTCGTTCACTTCTGGTTTTGGTATTCAATATCCAGCGGATACCCCACTGTGTGTCCTTGATGGAAAGAATGTACTTGATCAACCAGAGTACTCTCTTGTACCGGGTATGCGTGCTCCTAACTTTAAAGTCTTTGGATATAAACTTGGCAAGAAAATGAGATTGTTCGATATCAAAACATCTACTCCGCGCTGGCTGACATTCTCTTTTTTGATTTTGGCGGATGATCTAAGAAGCACTCATAAAAATGTCAAGGCATTTATGGATAAGGTCCCCTTGAAAATACCTACTTATAGCACCATCGTCACCACAAGCACAGCAGATCAAATTGATAATTATAAGGGGTTGTTTGATCCCGAAATAATTGTCTTGGATAAGCTAAACCAAGCACAGTGCCACAGAGCCTATCATCAAAAACGTAGTGGTGCTTCTTCGCTTACTTTGGAACATGACGAGTTATGCATTACCATTATTCGCCCAGATGGATATATTGGTGCTTTACTACGTGGGAAAGATGGGGATTCTCTCGCTAAAGAGGCATCCGAATATTTTGCACACATTACTCCAAACAACTGATTTATATTCCCTCTTCTCTAATATAAACCATTACATTAGAAATAAATAAATATATCCTTTGAAAACAGTTCGTTTTTCTTTTATTTATTATGAGTTCTCCTTTTATTTATTCTGAGAAATCATGAAATATTTAAAAGCGTAGATTACACATGATAGGAATGGGTTGCAAATGTTTCGCCTGTGAACTGACTATATCATCCATTTTCTGTTTGAATAAAGCCGTATGAGTCTGATTCTCCATTAGTATCAACTTCGTTATCATCAGCCTCAGTACTTTCAACATCACTCTCGTAAATTGCATATTGTGGTACAGTATAACCTGGAGTTTGGAAACACGGACTTTGGAAACCACTAGTAGTTTGGAAACGGTTCTCATCTTAAAAGAAGTAGTATTTCGGCTTGTGATTGGCTATATTTGGCTCGATTCTTATCGCATACCGATTTTACAGTGTAAGCTTTGGAAAATGAAAACGCAACTTCAATATATCATGCAGTATCCAAACTCCAGGTTTTACTGTATCCTTGACTTTGTCCTATCACTATGAGGGGGGGTATACCAGGTGGGATCAATAGATGTACTTGGTCTAGTAGGTGAAAGAGGTAATTCGGTATGATTGTGTTTTGCCAATGATATTCTTTCCTGGTTGTTTTTAGCAATACGTTTCAAAGCAAGGGCTGATTTTTCGATATTATTCTTGAAGGAAAAAAGACTGTCGAGGGCATTGGTACCCTTTATATCAAAGAAGCTGTAGGGATATGAGAGGCTGAACTGTGGTACATTGACGTGATAACCATGTTTGGTTGCGCTAACAGTTGAGAAATGACAAGCTGTACCAATAAATTGAATACACTATGCTCGGCTTTGTATATTTTCTTTTGAATCATCAAGTAGCTCTGTGAATGCCTTCTCGATCTCTTTCCCTTCTCTAAGTAATTTGCTGTTGTCGCTCTCCGCTTTGTCATCCTCTGCTGACTGTAAACAACCCTCTCCATAAGCCAAATCAAATTCTTCATCGCCAATATCTACAAGAATTCTTACATCTACTTTGAATCCAATAGCATGTGATAGACCACCATACAGAGCTGCTTTTGCTTCAGTTGACCCTTCAAGCACAGTTTCTCCAGTTTTTATTCTGACAATGTTCTCGTTGATGTTGAATAGGCTGTTGAGAATTGGAAGCCAAAGTTGATATACATAATCAGCCTCAGATATTTTTGATACATTTTTGGCGTCCAACATGAAAGCTCTTGATTGTCGTAATGTTAACAGCTCCTCAAAGAAATCAAATGTCTTCACTTGTGATTCTGTTATATCATTTAATCTTAAGTGACAAATGTACTCTCTGGCTTCTCGAAGACGGTTCTGTTTTGAAAATAATTGAACAATATAGTTCCATTTGTCTTTATCTGATTGATTCATTGGTACCGGCGGCATATTATGGCGAGTGGTATATTTTGACAGTAGTTTAGACCATATTTCTTCTGAGAGTAGCAAGCATTGAGCATTTCCTCCAAGGTCTAATATGCATGATAAACCGGTGGCCATCGCATGGAGTTTCTTGTCTGATAGAGTTTTCTTGGATTGATATATATTATGAATATTTACTGCGTATTTAAAAATGATATCTTTAATACTCCTGCCTGGTACTGCTTGCTGAGATGATTTTACCTGATTGGTTGAAGAGGTTATGTGTTCGCCAGTTGATGCGAGATTAATTTGAGCTTGGAGAGTATTGATTCTTTTATCATTTTCGAGCCTAACTTTGAGTTCGCTTATAATGCGCGTTTGAGTATTTAAATCCTTTTGGTTATCCTCTTGTAGCTTTTCGACCTTGTTTTGTCGTGCCGTATCTATTTTTTCTTGGTGATAATTTTCAAACTGCTCTTTGACTGATGGGTGTTTTAGATAGTGCAAAACATTTGACGCATAAGTTTGAACATTGGGATGACGGATACGTTTGTGTGATACTGAGTTAAAGGAGCCAATGTATCAATCATAACACCTTTTGCTGCTTGAAATCTCTTGCTATTAGCTGGGCACATGAAATCAACTAAATCGCTGACATTTGACCATCGAGATAAATGTATTTCAGACATGACTTTATTGATTTTATATCTCCTGCAATATTTTTCTGATATTCGAAAATCTAAAATAGACTTGTTTGTACAAACAGGCTTTTTCATTGTAATCAAAGCTAGCTGGTGTAAAAAGATAATGAACAGCTTACAAAAGTCGCCCTTTATTTTAGGATATCATTACATGCACTACACTTTTCACTACAAATTAAATTAGAATGACGTCGTTCAAAAAAATAAAGGTATAATATGAGTATGCTATTGTTCTTACCTTTTTGAAAAGAGCTAAAGTGACATGAGCTCAGATGGAGCGATGGCCTGTTGATTTCCGTTCATG
>VCJC01000256.1:45215-63550 GCA_024140195.1 Backusella luteola | reverse complement strand
TCTATTTTTTTTTTTTTTGTTGGGGAGATGCTTTTACACTGTTTCAATTTTCTGTGTAATTTCTACAATCAATTGGCTAAACTGACTTGACTTTGTTATATAAACAATACAGGCAATAAAGTAAAAATAATAAAATGTGAGAAATATAGCTTATTATTGTTTTCTTATTTTGTGGTTTGGCGTCATAACAGAGTGTTTTATTAACTGTCTTTTTTTCACATGCTTGGGATAGAAATGGAAATTAAAGTTCTATGAGTTTACTTTCACATGTAGACGTCGATCTTAAACTTTTTTTAAAAATACTTGATAAACGCGTGTCGAACCTTTTTTTTTCTGTCCCCCAAAAATCAATTGATAAATGATAGGCTCGAGCGTCAAAGCATATGAAAGTGATCGCGTTCTATATTAACAAAAGAAAAAAAGGCAAAAAGACGCTCAATCACGTGGGCTGGCGCGCTTGGAAGGAATGGCGCTTTTCATTAACAAAAAGTTTTTTTTAAATGGAAAACAAGGACAACCCAAAAGAGTCAAACCGAAAAATAAGCAGTCGAAAAATATAGAGTGGAAAAAAAATAGAGTTTTAACAACAAATATTTTATTTCTTTTCGCCCACTCCTTTATTCGGATTGGCTATTTTAACTCACTCCGGCAGCTTTAGTGGTCTTAAAAGGCGAAGAGCCGATTTTATTGAGTATGTTTCAAATCAGGAGAATCTAGAGTTCTAGATTTCAACACTTTTATTATTCCGCCGGGACTTGAAATAAAAATCACAGCAAGATTTAGTGCATTACACTAAAACTTGAAGGTCAAGTTTAGACATTGAACACAAAATGATGATAGTTGTCGTCATTTCATACCAAAATTAAGTATTCGTAATAACCGAATTCAAAATTTGAAATATAATTAAAGTAATGAATATTACCAATGTCATAAAAAAAAGATATGCTTTTGGAAAAAGTAATTGAATATCAAGAGATTTTGATAAACAACAAAAAAAAAGAAAAAGGCAATTGCTTATAAAAGTAAAAAGCAGTATCACCTGAGATAATAATCAACATTAGGAAAGTAGTAAAAGTGTACAAAATTATCAAACGCACATAGCAATAAAACATGGATTAAATATTTAGCATGTGCGAGTTAAAATCCGTAGCTTTTTTTTGATTTATTATTATTATAGAACTATAAGTTACTCAAAGATCTTAATTTAGAAGAATGCCGCCCCATTTATAGCGAGTAAATGTAATCAAATCAATGATTTCTTTTCTTTTCTTTTTCTCGTTTTTTACTTTTTTTCACTTTATTTTAGAACGTCATAAACATAACACATTTTTTAGAAAGGTAGATGGTTACTTCAGTACAGATAATGTCTATAGATACTAACCGGGGCATCCTTAGCTCTCATCTTTATAATTCAATTTAGCTATAGAATAACTTCGGGGTAAGATATAATCTAATCCGTCAGTTTGACCTGAAAGAGCTTAATATTAATAGCCTATTTTTTTACCCCTTTTTTCTTTCTGTAAAAAGAAAATCATTTTTCATCTCTTATTACTTCATCAATAATCTTATCAATAATGGAAAACCAAGGCAATACTCTGTGTTACTCATCCACTTGTAGCGAAACAGCAACCCAATTCTCGCACCTGAATAACGACAACGCTTATTCTTCAGTACATCAAACGTCCGAGTACCCATATTCAGCACTAGGTACTGAAGTAACCCTAATATAATTAAAATAATAGAGATTATGACCTCTATTCTCAATTTTTAATCGAGTGCTCTAATCAAATTTTGGAATACACAGGCACGATGGTATCCGATGCCAGTACGATGGAATAC
Organism: Backusella luteola; assembly: GCA_024140195.1. Classification (NCBI taxonomy): domain Eukaryota; kingdom Fungi; phylum Mucoromycota; class Mucoromycetes; order Mucorales; family Backusellaceae; genus Backusella; species Backusella luteola. The sequence continues at coordinate 61,711 of VCJC01000256.1, read as the reverse complement.
TCTATGACTAGTCCATTACCAACTGTTATTGATACAAACCTGTGTGAATACCCTAGCAATGATGGGAATTTAAGCAGTATGTCTATTCCACCCTTCCAGGAAGAATCACTTTCAGGGGCATCTGTTGCCTCTTCGTTAGATATCAATACACCCGAGGTACCTCCGGTTTCCGATATAACCATGGCCAATGTTATACATTCTGAAGTGGTAGCACAATCTCATCTCTACGCCAATCAACCAAGTCACATACAAGACTCTATGTCATATAATATAAATACACCTTATGAATTTAACTCAACTGCGCATCAATGGGAAAATAGCCAGAATAACAATGCATCATTTCAAACCGGCATACAAAATGAATCTGCTGTGGATACAAGAATGTGGCCCCAAAATCACACACCTGCCCCAAATCTAGCTCATAACAGTAGTTCATATATCAATTCTCATGAGAATGATAATGCAACTGGAATCATTTCAATGTCTCATGATGAAAATCAGTCAATCAATATGCAACTGCTATCTTCAAATGTAAGCCTTTTCTATTTTTTCCAGCAAAAAAAAAAAGAAAAGAAAAAAAGCTAATATCCTAATATGCTTTCTATTATTAGAACTCAAATTATCTATGTCCACAAGAACAAACACCTATGCAACAAGATCTTAATATAGATGAAAAAAATTGGCAAAATCCATCCAATACAAAAGCATGTTCCCAAGTGAATAAGCCAAGTAATCGCCGCCATACCATATCCTATTATACAGATAGCACTTCAGATGCACCTGAAAAATGCAGTAAAATGAAGAAAAAACTGAAAAGACGTTCAATGAATGACTGCACCACTAGAAAAGTAAAAATTGAGCCTTCTGAAGAGAACTCTGTGCCTGATTTGCCAGACAAGTTTGCAAAATCTTCGTTTGGTCATTTATCCAGAGAAGAATTAATCCAAAGGGTCGTTCAACTGGAAAAGGAAAAACGTCTCTCAAAACAATTAGGTAAAAAAATCAAGTCAGAAACAAAAACAAACAATACAGTTGAGAGCCAATCCTTTCTGTTGCTTTGCTTTTTTTTTTTTGCTATTCCTAATACAGATGTTTTTCTCTAAACTGTAGATTCCACCTCCTCAGAAAAAAACAATTCCAATCCTTCGCAAGTTTCCCCATTGGATAACTCTGACGAAGAAGATACCCATTCATGCCAGTGGTCCGATTGTAATACTGTAACAACAACACTAGATCATCTGATCGCGCATATACAAGATATTCATATTGGTAGCGGCAAGGTAACTTGTTTTGTCAAATAGCCACTTAAAACTTAATTTATTAAGCCCATCTTTTTTAGCCCGCTTACTATTGTGAATGGGCCGGATGTCCCAGAAACCAAAAGCCATTTCTCAAACGCCATAAAATGCAGAATCACATGCGAACTCACACAGGCGAACGACCATTTGTTTGTCAAGTTGAAGGTAATACATTGTTCTTCAATTAAATATATTATGTTTATAATACACCCCCTTGTTATTGTGACATCAACTCAAAATTAGAAAATCTAATTATTTTATCCTAAATAGGCTGTGATAAAAGGTTTTCCAGACCAGATTCGCTCAACACTCATATCAAAACACACTCAAGTATTCGTCCATACATGTGCCTGGTTCCAGGTTGTGGAAAAGCTTATTTTCATTCGCGTTCCCTACGTAAGCACGCCAAGTCGCACGAACCAAGTTCATCCGTATGCACTTCTCCAACCGACGTAAAGGAAGAATATTATCGACACTATCAATATGAAAAATCTATGAACAACCCTATATATTATCAGCCTCAGATGATCACTTGTGGCTCAGAAGCACGCAAAACCCAGGTCGGTTTCGCTCAATATGAGCCAATGCCTATCCCAAATCACCGCCCAACAATGCCATTCGTGTCCAATGCCGGCGGGGCTCTTGGTGGTGGTTACTATCAGGATACTTGTACATTAATTCCAGACTCTCATCATCCAGAACCTACATTTTATCAATATCAAGAACAGCAACAAGTATACACAGCTGGACCTGTTAATGCTGCGGTACCTTCGACATCATCATTATATAACAATGCCAATACCGGTCACCTTCAAGTGACTGGCCAAAATCCCTACAATTTTGGACAGCAATATTACATCTATTAATTACCCTATCGCTTATTAATATGCTTATATATCTTATTGGAGCCTTTTTTTTTTCTTATCGGAAAATGATTGGATTGAATGGAAAACAGATATCTATACCAAGCAGGACAATCTCTTTACCAGAAAAAAAATATCAGCCTATGTTATGATTTTTTTTTACTATTTTACTCATGTATCATAAAGTAATATGTTCTATATCCCGTCTTTGGGGTAACCGGAATAAAGCCACGCATCTATATATTCTCTTTTTTTTTCATGTATTTTTGTCGCGAAGAAGTAGAGTTATTTTTTCTTTCTCCGCTTATTTCCTTTTTTCTCTGTTCTCTTCATTGTATATCAAACACCTCCCACCATTTTCATATATTATCGCCATCTAAAGCAAAATAAATTATTCAATTATATTACATTTTATTATACGCGGTCTACATAAAATCATATAAGATAAAATATAGTTTTTTTTTTTGTATAATGAGGCGTCTTGAACTGTCTTTGTTTTTATGCCTGAAAAAGGCTGGATATTTGTAAGGTATACCTCTTTTATTTAAATTGTTTAGAGCGAAACTTTTAGGGGGATTTACCTATATCTAGTTATTGAAAGGAAAAATTTAATAATTAATACTATTTTCCCGCCTACCTTCGTTGCAGCCAGCACCAGTTTCTCCATACTAAACCCAAAAACATTAAAAAATACACGATGGAGGCTTTTTATCACAACGAGAGATGATATATTCATTTATAGAGAAGTTCTCTCTTAGTTAGCCTCTATGAGATGCTAAGTAATTTTTTAAAGTATGCTTTTACAGATAGTTTTCAAAGTTCTCTTTATAGTGTTTTGCTGGAGAACATTTTTTAAAATATTTCTAATCACTCTTTATCATTTTAGCAAAAAAGTGTGTTTCTTACCTGAAAAGATATTATTAGCTGCATTTGAGTTCTCAATTGTCAAAGTATGAGTGCTAAATAAATTGGTATATAAGGTACAGTATTTTCTGAGACGATTAGTTTTGACATGTTGTTTCGATGTAGTATAACATAATACACTAATGTATTCATTCTAAATTACAAATTTTGAAATTATTAATTATTCTTCCACAGCTTTGTGGAATGGTTAAACAAGGATTATCTCCAAGAAGACGGAAGATTCCAGGTATTCCTTTTAAGATGATATAAAACAAATAGAAACGATACATTAGCTCTAATAATTCACTCAGACCTTTACCAGAATCAGGAAGAATAAATAAGAGAGAAAAAATGATGCATAATCGATATTAGTTTTTTCTTTAAAATGCTCAAATGATTACATTTAGTTTATCGGGAAGAGATAGAACTATCATTTGTAATTGTTTCTATAAACTCCAAGGATTTTCACTCAATCATCATTGAGCATGAGGCCTACAGGCCTCATATTACTGCAGCACTTTTATAATCTAATTTGGTGGAACATGAGTCATTGTTTGATTCAACCTATCACAAAAGTATTAACTGGTTCATTTTTTTTATCTTTTCGTATCAAAAGCATATCACTTCAAAGAAAAAGAAAAATAAGGCTCAACATAAACCCGTATTAGCAAGGAGTGTATAATGTACTTTCATTTGTATTTTTAAGTAACTCTAGATGAATATGCAGTTTCATGAGCTCTTTTTTTCATGGGGAATATCCGAGCTTTTGAGAATAAGATAAGGTTTAGATAACATTTAACTCTTGGACACTTATATGATAACTTTGTAAGCGTACCCTCTCTTTTTGTGATACATTGATTTGAATTAAATAAGCAAGACTCACTATTTCTCATTTTTTGCATAGGTGGGTTTTTTAATTCTTTTATTGAGTCAAATTCAATTGTTTGATAACTTTTGATGAAGGAGAGACGGTTTAATTAATTATGTAAATAAGTGATAGTCATAGCGAAATAAATAAAATAAAATATTTAAAGATGTTAATACAAAAAAGTAACACAAATAAGATATTGGAATAATTAACAGAATATACGAGTAAAGGAAAGAACAAAATCATTAAAAGGAATTGCGAAAAAAAAAAGAGAGAAAGGGAAAAAAGTTAAGATAGTACTTTATCTTTTACGTGTAGCATTTTTGCTGACAATGCGAAGTAGACCAATCCATCTATTTTGCTCTGCTTCAGTCTCTACACGAAACACAATTTGGCGTCTAGAACCATTACCAGAACTGTGGCCCGGTACAGTGTAGGTATCACTCCCCATAGAAACGCTTTCGCTTGTTGCAGTTTCATTGACTCGAATCTCAAATCCGTAAATGTTGGTATACGCACCAGAATTTTGAGATCCACTCTTTCGTATAAATGACATTATCGAAGGTTTTGGTCCTTCTTGATATTTAGCAATAATTTGGCGTGAGAGTGGCACAATCTCGGCGTGTTTAAGGCTAATCATTCCTTTGTAATGGAGTTTTTGCTGAGGAGAGCCTTTGCTTAACTTTAGTTTTTGAGTGTACATAAACATATCGTTATATAGTAAATATGTTCTCACATCCGAAGAAGAGTGGGGATCAGACGCTTCAATTTGAGTTAGTATACTTGAAATATAAAGACGACGTGAACTTGTCACAATAGCCGGATTGCCTTGGATCATTCTGGAGGCCTCCAATACATGTACATGAGCAAGTCGGTCTTTGATACTATTTTCGATTTTTTTGTAAACAAAGTAAAACTGGTGTTAATAGAAGATATTTTGTTAATAAGTTCTACTTACACAGTTTTCCACTTCTTTTCACGTAAAACAAACTTGTCTCTAATTCGTGTTAAGGACCTAAAGTCTGGATGAGAAGGCTCCGTAGTTAAATTCATCTGTGAAAGTAAATTTGTATAAATTGAAATTCTAGCGAGTGGTGCTTTTAGGTAATAAATAAGATCTTGAGCATTAGGATCCTTCTTATTTGCTTGAATCGACTAAAAAAAAAGAAAGAAGCTGTTTAGTTCACATGATCTATATCTTGATTATTTTTTAAGAAATATTTACGTCCAAAAATTTTGAGAATGAAGAACATTGTCTGTATAGTAAGTCAAGTGTCACAATTGTACTTGGGTAGTTGCTTAGAAAGGTTTCATAAACAGCTAAGTGTTCATACTACAAAAAAAAAAGTGGCGTTAGATAATCTTGTTGTATAACCATAATGAGTAGTGTACAAAAAAAAGGCACCATATAGTGCCTATTTTTTAAAGTAAGAAAAAGTTTAATAGAATTAAGAAAATAACAGAAAAGGCGAAACTTTAACTTACAAAAGTTGCAAAGATATCAGAAATAAACTGGGTTGGACCCCAGATCTGAAGTCTGTTTAAAGAGACATATGGTTATACATAAAAAATAAGATTTTCTCCCAGCCATTTTTTTTTTGATCTTACCTCTCTTTAAACCCCCGAAGAAACTGTTGATGTGCGATTGTAATTCCATCAATTTGTTTAAAAATAGTATAAAGGACATCCTTTGGACAAAGACCTTTATATCTTTCGAAGAATTCCTCTTTTTCGGACCCTTTTAACCAGTGTGCCATTGGGATTAGGTAAGTAGTTTTAAAAATGGAAAGGTCATTTACAAATCTTTCCTCGGATTCAAAAAGTTCGTCTGCACTCAGTTTTTTCTGTGCTACGTTTCTCGCAGCATCTGCCACCTGTCTTTCTATTTATTATTTTCAAAAAAAAGAAAAAATTTAAATAAGTAAAAAGAAGTATCTATTTATATAATTGTATGCTATTCACCATATGGATCGCTTTCTCCTTCACTGTCAAACGATTGGTAAATTTCATCGATGATTGCCAAGTCATCAATCAATTGAGTATAACGGCTTGATCTATTACTCATAAACGAGAGCTGATCCATTTGAACATTAATTCCAGACATATCTTTTTCAAAGGACATCGAATCAAATGATGTAAGGCTATCACCACCGCTACTGGTACTCATGATGCCACTTTCCCAAGTTTGTCTTCGTGAGAGCTCCGTTGAGGTGGCATCAGCACTTGATCTGCTTATAACGCTTTCCATTTTTCCTTAAATTTTTTGTTGTTGTTGATATTGCTGCCAGAATGAACTCAGCGGAATCCGGGAATCTAGTTGTCTATTTTTTTAAGAAGAGTCTATGACTTTTATATATGAGTAATTGTGTACTTGTGAAAAAAGGAGGGAAGAAAGAGAAAATGAATATTAGGTAACAAAGATGGTAAGAAAGAAAGAAAGAAAGAAAGATAAAAGAAAAAGAAAGAGATTCTTGAATTAAAAAAAAGTAAAAAAAAACACAGGGGCACGTTAAAAAGCAGATGGCTTGGGTCATTTCATTCAGAAGTCTCTGTCATTAAGCTACAAGAATATATCAAACCTTTTTTTCCCTTTCGAAGAGATCATAGTGTGCGAATATCCATTTGTTACACCTATTTTTTTCTTAATAATTTGTGATTTTTTTTAAATTCGTGAAAGGGTATAGTAAACATGAATATAATAAAAAAAATCCCAATCCCTTTGATACCGGACGCCCATATGGCAATGGTTATGTGATAAATACTTTCTCTACTTCATTTTTATTAAAGTTGACATTTTTCGATATCACATGCAATTCTAAAAAATTTGCCAGTCTGCAGTAGTAATAGAAACAACATAGACTCTTATGTTTTTTGTGAACATCTTGAGTTTCAATAAATCTGCTTGTCATACAAATAACATTCATATTCAGCCTTACACTTGATGAAGCTCTTATGCAATACAAACGTTATATTTGGTGTTTTTTGGGACATGGGTTTTTTTTGACCGATTCTGTTATCTTTGTTTATTTTCCCCTATGAGTTTAGTTCATTGGATTAGGTAACTATAGTTCACCGTAATAAGAAATCATCTCCGAGCTAAACTGCTTAGTAGTTAAATTTGTTATTTCCTCCGGGTATGACATGGAGACATGCATAAATCAACACAGTCCTCGCGAGTTAATTATACTTATTATTATGCTTGGTAGCTACTATCCAATACGCAACCTTGTAATCGCCTTTATTTTAGCAGAATTTATATTTCTGATATTCAGAGCTTACATATATTCACGGACTTGTCATATGGAAGCATCAAATTTAAATCTTATCATCTGTAGTCTAAAAAGCTTGTCAAACAACCACAGGTATATTGTTTATGGTAATATTAGTGAGGCGTTGACTGACTCTGATTTTTTTCTTGATCTTACCATCAGAGACAAACCACCTTTTTAAAGAAATAAAAATGTTCGCTGTTTTGGTGATTTCCCCGTAGGATACCGAGTCACCCGAGGCATAAAATGAGCTATTCTCGAGAAAATATGTTTTCTTATGCATGTAAAATGGCATTTTAAGCAAAATTTTTCTAATAGCATCCATGTCTTCTGGTTATTAGAATTAGAATTAAAAGGTTAAGCCCTTTTATAAAACAATAAGAGTAATAATTAGACGTGAGAGATAAATTGTCGAGTTGGCCAGCCTTTATGTATATTGAGAATAAATGCAACTTTCCCAAAATGAATTAAAAAAAAGCCCCTGGCTTGACGAGTATGGTTACACTTGGAATTAGAAATTCAAGACACACAAAAGCAAGTTGCATTATTTTATGGGTAGAACTTTGACCTCATTGCATATGTTTCGCATTAATAAAAAGGTTAAATATTATAGAAGTTAATTTGTTACTAAGAAGAATATAACTGGGTGACCAAGAAGGTTTTGTATTTAAAATATAAAAACAATAAATTGAAAGAGGAAGTCTAGAACTGTTAAACAGAACTTTTATATAATAAGAATATCGATTTACTTTTTGTGCAATCAAAGTAAGTAAAATCTGTGAACTTAAATACATGTATAATCCTGTTTTTCACATTTAGGAACATCAAAAACATATTGTACCTTATTTATTACATGTTTAGAATATTTAGATCACAAAGAAAACATTCCTGAAAAGTCAGAAATTAGATACACAATCTCTTGTTACCCAATGGATTGGTAACCTTTGTTAAAAGGTCCATACCTCGTTTAATATAGCGTCTACTGAGTATGTGAATGGTATTCCGATAAATAAAACAGGAAATAGCTTGTGTACACTGCCATGATAGGCTACACATACATAGACATAGATGCAAATACAGTGTAGCATGTACTATTCCAACGTTATCTTATTTTGAGGTAGCAGTAAATGATGAAGATCGCTTGTTCTAGTTGTACACAGGTATATAAGGTTTATGTGTTTGTCATTTTTAGGTAAATTTTGATTAACTAAGGAATAACTCGTGTAATGATAATTAAAAAGGGCGGATAATCTTTAAACAAGCTTGTCAAGTAAGACATTAAATCTAGCCAAAGGCACAGTACACTACAATGAAGTAGTTGAAATAAAATGTTCTGACGTCCAAAAGCTTGTGATTGATTACATGCTTTAGAGGGAGATAGCGAATCAAATGCAGATATCTCATGCGCCGAGTCGTCATGCGCCTACAACTGCCATTTAATATGTAGTAAATGAAACATTTGCATGTTTTGCTTAACAAAAAGAAGACTCAGATGAGACTTTTATAAAAGAAAAAGAAAACAATGTTTGATTCAAAGTATATTTGGCGTATTTCATTTTTAAGTTTCAAACAGTAGAGGTGTGCCATATAAATGTTTTATTAAATACAACAATTCGACAAATATTTACATAAAAGCGACAGGATTTATTAATAAATTACAAATTTATATGCGGAGAAAGTGGTAGGGGTATCTAAATTTTTGAGTCCAAAGCAGCATAATCAGGCGGGGGGAGATCTAATGATGTTGAAGAAGCATTCTGTTGTCGGATTACTTCCTTCCCAGATTTATCCTTGCTCTTTTTTTTGTAATCGACATAACAAGGACAGATGAAGTATCCATCTCTTTTATTCAACAAGTCCTGCTCATCTTGGGCGTCCACTGCGGTGTCAGATAAAGATTGTTGATAAGTTGGCAGTGTGGTAAAATCTTCCTTGAGTCGACAATCCAAAATAGTGATGGGTGTTTCGAGATAGATATGTTTACGCTCTTTGGTTGAATCTGTAGAAATTTCAATGTCCAACTTCAGATGGTGTAAAAAGTTCATTTCTTTGTACCAAGTAGTATGGTTTAGAGTGAGGCAGTTTGGTAGTGTAAATACAAATTTATATTGAAATGGTGTGTCTTCCAATGGAATGTGCGCGTTTTTTGTGGTAATCACCCTACGGACTTGCGCAAGTGATATATCGGATGATGATACCATTGCCTGTTTCATCTGTTCAGAATCAGCCATACTATTCACTGATACGAGATGCAATTTAAAGTCATGAAGTTCAGCCCTTCTCGCATTGTACTCGGGCACTTGATAAATTCTTTTTTCAGTTAGCATCACATTGATCGCTTCAACATGTACATTCTTTTTTTGTGCTGCCAATACAATACTAATCGGGAATTGGGTTCCAGAAGAAGCAATTGATTTTTCGATATAAATGGTGGCATCACTAAAATCAGTTTGACGTTCGGCTACAATAGACGTTGTTGGGAGCGAGTTTGTGGCCATGCTCTGTTCTGATCCAGAGAGGGTACGCAGTAAAAGAATATTCCTGCGAATCTTTAGATTCATGGAGCCAAGACCAGGTCGTTGAACGGTAACAGAGATGAAGTATTGAACTGTTGCTAAATCGTCTTCAATTGTTTCGACTACCTTGTTTGGTATCAAAAATTCAAACGGCCAGCGGTTAAGGCCAGCTGGTAATGTTGGCTGATCAACAGGTCTTGTATCTAGAATAATGCTTTGCTCCAATATGACTTTTTCATGATAGACTTTTACTCCTCTTGATCCCAATCCTTCTGGCCAAGACATTTTTGATTTTCCTACGAGTTTTACTATAGTCTGCTGTGCAGTCATTGGTTTAGACAAAAATAAATGCACTTCTCCTCGTAACACCTGAGTAGTGGGGTCGGTAGGAGGGCCGCGAAGCAAAACCACGGGTTCTGCTAATTCAATTGAGAGTTGTTTATGTCCTGTAAGGAAAGGCACTGCAATTGGCATATTAATAAAATCAGTTCTAGAGAATATGTTATCAAGGGTAGAAAGGGATAAAAGGAAAACGAGTGAATAAAAAAAAGGGAGGGAAAATGAAAATAAATAATAACAAAAACAAAGGGCGGTAACTGTCTTTTTTTTTTTTTCTTTATAATTTTCTGTTTAATTAATTAAAAGTCCAGTGAGAGAAGGTATCCACTACGATTGGTTCGGACTGGCTGAGTAACCTGTCAAACATAGTCCATACAAATAGATTAGAAGTTCTAAAACTTGGATTTGTCAGGGTTCATGGCCCTAATTTTACAATTCATATTACTAAAAGATGATCAATGGAGACCCTTATTATTTATATAACTATCAATTAATCATGCCCTCAAAGCAAATATAAAAAAGGAGGGATCAATATAAATATATAAATATATTTAAATTTATGTAGTCAAGACGGTCTAGAAGTGCAAATAGTATCGAGAAAAAAGAAATCAAACTATTAGCGCTACTATTCATTCAGGGTAGTTGAGATGGAGTATAGAAATTTTGATCAAATAAATCAATGGAATTGGCTATGTTTAAATCCAACCTAATCATGGTTCATTCGATCCAAGATAAAAAGGATTCATCATCATTATTATTGCAATAAAAAAAGTAATGAAAATATAAAAATAGAATTCATTGTGTTCTTATCATGGCAAATAAACAACGAGAAAGAAAGATCTGCATGAGCTTTTCCTTATAGGACAAAGCGTCTTACTCTGTTTTTTGATTTAATAAAACTGATATTCCAGCAGAGCGCTGTCAAGTCTAAAATAGTGATCACACACGTGAAAAAATGAAGAGTAACCTTTTATATATTTAGCTTTGATGTCCAAAATGTTAAAAATAGCTCAGCGTCGATATTGTATATGTTTATATATTGTTCAAGATATCAATGTATAATAATAATGTTGCATCATTTGACATTAGAAGTAGCCCAAAATATTATGGTTGTTATTTCACAGAGAGATTTTTATTAAAAAGGATTTTCAGACCAACAGCTTTTTTTTTAACTTAAAGTTCAAACACAGCGTCAAAACGCACTCTAAACCCCTCTTTTCGTACACTTTTTTTCTTTCTTTCTTTTTTTTATTATTTATTTATTTATACTCTCTTCCTTTTCTTTTCTTCTCTTTGTTTCTCTTATCAAACATATATATTATATATAGCTTAACTTATTACCATAGCAACAAGTAATCATAGCAACAAGTAACCATAACAACATATAACCATAGCAACAAATAACAAATATGTTGAGCTCTTCACCTTTACCTACGGAACCCATAAGTAGCAACACTGCCCAGCCTTCAAGTAGCAGCATACCTGAATTCGTTAAAAAACTGTTTAGGTAATAATAACAAGCAGAATAAAGAGAGAAAGAGATGACTCAGGCATTATGATTGTTAGCATGTTGGAAGATAACTCATATCCGCAAATATTCTCTTGGGGAGCAGAAGGAAATACGTTTGTTGTAAAGGATCCAAACGAGTTTGCTCGATACATTCTTCCAAAGCATTTCAAACATTCGAATTTCGCAAGTTTTGTGCGCCAATTAAACAAGTATGACTTTCATAAACTTCGTATACCTGAAGACGGTCAACGCATTTACGGCGATCAGGTAAGAAGAAGGAGAAAAAGAGAAGTTTATAGGGTACCTAAATGCTCGCAATCCTTGTAGGCATGGGAGTTTCAACATCCTAATTTCAAATATAATCGCAGAGAATTACTAGAGGAAATCAAGGTAAAAATAGTAACAATAACAATGATAACGAAAAGAATGCTAATAAACAACAATACACAGCGAAAACCTACTGGAAAATCAAATCAAAACGCCCAATCAGCTGTTGCAAATGCGTCAAATATTGAAGAAGAAATGAAAAGCTTAGCAGCCAATCTTCAAAAGGAAATCAACTACTTGAAGGAAACCCAAAAAAGAATGACAGAAAAAGTAAAAAACTTTGATAAGAAGTACATCATTGTTTTGAATAGCATTCAAGGATTCAAGAAGAACATGGAGGAACAGGATGTGCTTATGAGAAATATCATGAGCTCAATTTCAAAACAAGACAATAATAACAATAGTACGATGCCGATATCACAAGACCAGCAAGACCTGCTAAAGATGATGGATGCTTATAATACAGTTTCAACTGCAAGTGAGGATAGTCTAAATAGAATCACCGAAGTGGTGACACAGAACATAAACACACCATTGCCATTGTCAATGTCAACTTCCATGGCTGCTCCTACTACGCCCACCACATCCACCGCTCCTCCAACCGCACTCACAATACCAACAACAACACCAGTCACAGCACCCGCAATAGCAACTATAGATAGCACATCTATGATACCCATAATAAATGCATCCGTCCCTTCCCGCAAAAGAAAACGAAACCAACCCGGATGGTCTGTGCCACCGAGAGTGTTACTAGTCGATGATGACTCCATATTTCGTAGACTATCAACAAGGCTACTCCAGATTGCTGGATGCACCATTGATGTTGCTGTCGATGGAATGGAGGCCGTGAGAAAGTTGGGCACGGGGAAATACGATCTTGTTTTAATGGTAAAGTGTCATTATTACGCTATTATTATACTATTACAGTCTTGCTTACATGAGAATTTTGTAGGATATTATGATGCCAAAACTCGATGGTATGTCAGCTACACGAAACATTCGACAGTATGACACATGGACACCCATTATATCAATGACATCAAACACAACAGATCAAGACATCCAACAGTACATTATGAGCGGTATGACGGATGTTTTACCAAAACCCTTGAGCGAGAGCACGCTTGGCAGTCTATTGGAAAGATACTGTGCACATCTGGTGGTACAAAGACAGCAGCAAAAGCAGATGCATTTGCTTCAACAAAACTTTAGTCTAAACAACACACTGAACAACACCTTGTTGGACATGGCACCACCCCAACTCACCTTGATCGATGAAACAGCAGACGAGAAGGGGAAGGGGAAGGAATCCGATCTTAGTTATTTACCCACCACGGTTACCTTCGCTACTGGTAGCAATGACAATGGTGCTACTGGCAGTGGTAATGGTATATTCATGTAATAAAAGAAAATACTAATAAAAGATAATAAAATTAAAAAGCCTGTACTACTCAGTCATGCATTGAAAGGGAGAGAGAATGAGAGAGAAAAAGTCATGAGAAAAAAAATTATATAAATAAAGAGAACTTCATATTTTTGTTTTCTCGTCTTTCTCCCTTTTATTCCATATCAAGTAGTCATTCTCAAATAAGCCATTACTGTTTGTAAAACATATATCAAAATATATATTAAAAAAATCAAATAAAATGCAGTCAACAGGTTACTATCCCTTCGGCCAGCAACCCTATATGATGCCACCGCAGCAGCAGCAGCCCTTGTCGGCAAAACCCCCCCAGCTTAATCCTGGTTATCCTCCTCCTCCTATTGAGCAAAACCCTGCTATTATGACTAAGAATGAGGAACCTTTTGACGATGAGGAAAGTGACGAAGACAAGAAACCAATGAGAAACTCTGGTCGTCGTAAGATCAAGATTGAGTATATTGAAGATAAGACAAGGCGTCATATTACTTTCTCAAAGCGAAAAGCCGGTATTATGAAAAAGGTTTTTATTTTTTATCGCGTGTTTTTATTATTAGTACTTAGAAGTTTGTTAGGCATATGAACTAAGCACTTTAACTGGCACACAAGTGCTTCTACTTGTTGTATCCGAGACTGGCCTTGTTTACACTTTCACTACGCCCAAGCTCCAGCCTCTTGTCACCAAACCAGAAGGAAAGAATTTCATTCAATCCTGCTTAAATACCCCAGACACCAATGATACAATGTCTCCTTCCATGGTAAAATAATTGTGTTTGTTTATTGAGGCTAAAAGGGAAATTAAACTTAATTTTATTAAATTTCTATAGGGAAACGCAAAGTCGTTCCGGGATCAAGAGTAAACAAACACTCTTTGTAAATGAAATGATGATTATCTTCGTCACTTAACCATTTTTGAAACTATTAATATCAGTTTTTATTATATAATTATTATTATCATTATTATCAGTGCCGTAAATAAAAAAAAATATTTATATACATAAATATAAAAATATAGTATTTAAGACTAAAAAAAATCATCTTGGGATTTCTCACAGACGTACTTTAATTATTGGACTCACTATACTTTGTCACCACTAATATCACTACTATGACTGTTATTGCTAGAGTGTACTATTAGCATGGTATCATTTATGTGTGTACATGTATACAGCAATGGTAGTTACGTCAAGTTTATCTGCGCAAATAGCATTGATATAAATACATCCCACTTCTCCCTATTCTCTTAAATACTTTTGTACTACAATGTATTTGTAGAAGTGTAAGGTAATTGAACTCGATGATGCGTGTCCTCATATATAGAGTACTACTATGAATGGACCCTATTTTAATCCTTTTAATACACTCCAACGAGTTTTTAATTTGAAAGTGATAGTAAAAAATCGTCTGTTTTTTTATCTTAATCTCACACCTTGCCTTTTGTGTAATGCATATGTTGTTTGTTACGCCCGAATTAATGGGTGATATCATTGGTTACAAATACGTTGGTTTGGTTTGCTCCAACATAGGTTTTGATTTTCTTTATAATGCAAACTTCTTTAATACCGTTTGGATCAATCTGACTTACGCACTTTCTTTAGTATCAAACCGAGTTATAACACTATCCACATGGTATTTGTGATCTACGGTAACCGTCTGTGTGTAGCACTAAGTTGGATACTAAACATCAGTGATCGTAGTAAAATAAGTTGCATTGCTGCTTAATTAAATGACAGTCGTTCCTGTCTCTCAAGCATATTAACGCTAGAAACATTAATAGTGATAATGCAAAGGGATGGTAAAGATACTACAATCAAATGCATGTGATGAAGAAGAAGAAGAAGAGAGCGAGAATATCCCTTTTAACAACACTTTCCATCAGTTTCTATTCAGTAACTATCGTAACTTGATGCATGAATATATATTTTTTTCATTACAAACCTACTTTTAGTAATATTCTTATGTTGAATTAAATTATACTTCTTTTTAAATAAGCAGACTGTCGTTTGTATGTACTTTATTTTATTTAGTAATTACCTGGACACCATCTTAATTGGGGGAAAAAGTAAAACTCCCATTTTATTCGTTCTTCTCCCCGCTTTGCTTTCTCCCTTAGTGTATCCTACGTAAAAGGATATTTAAAGACAGTAACAAGATTGTGAGGCCCAATATATTATCTATGATTTCATCTTTTCACTAGGGTTAGTTTACTTTGCATGCATATATACCTCCTCTACAACCGAGTCAATATATAGAATGGATAAATACATTAACAAAAGTACTGATGTATTGTCTTCTTCAAGAAAATAAGAGCAAATTTCAAATTAATGAGAAAACATTTTCAAATTATTGAGAAAAAGGAGAATAATTATTGAGAAAAAGTTGATGAGAAAAAAAAGGGGGTTAAGAGAGGTGAAGAGATTGGTATTAACCCAAGGCATGGTACTAAAATAAAGGAATATAGTATGTCTGGCTCGCCAGAACCTACACCCTCAGGTTCATCAACATTGAAAGCAGACTGTATAAACCCAAAATGTTTTTAAATATAAAAAAGACTGTAAACGCATATGGGACAAAACACTATGTAACTTTTCTTAAAGACATGTGATCTGCAATTTTCCAATCTGTTTTTATAAAATGTTGCTTCCTCATCAACGCTTTTATCATTTTTTTTTATTAATTAATCAAAAATAAATCCTTTTTGCTCTGTTCCGTTCTGTCCTGTTCCAAGATATAATTTTTTTAATTGAAAAAAAAATGTTTAAGCCAAAGTATGTATTTTACTTCATAATAGTGAAAACAGTTTCTCATTATATATGATTTGTTTTTCTATCTTCATAAAGATCAGATAGCACTGGCGACCCTAGATAATGCTAAGAGTAACCAGGCAGGGGGTATCTATTGTCAGTTATAGATTTATTTAATATATATAGTATTCATTATTCTCGCTTTTATGATTTCAATAGTTGTTACCATAAAATATCACCACTTCTTTGGCTGTTATTTCCTGTCTGCTGCTTGATCATCTAGGGTCAAGAAAACTGCTACCCCCGGGCCAGTTATCGCCTTCCTGCTCAGTAGTCTATCAAGACGTAAGTATGAATACCCTGACTGAAGAAGTGAACCATTACTAACTTAGTTATTGTATAAAAATTACAAATGATGAATAATTGTATCTACTGG
>VCJC01000256.1:31611-45132 GCA_024140195.1 Backusella luteola | reverse complement strand
AATATTTTCTCATTTATTTTTCATCAATTTGTAATTTTTTCTCATTTTCTTGAAAAAAACAGTACGCAGGGCTAAAATGTAGATAAATAAATAAAAAACTACAATTCAAATTCATGAAAATGCGCCATGCACATATAAGCGAAAAAGGGCTTACTAGAATAGATTTCAACTCCTTTATATTCTCCTCAAGATATCACTAAAAAACACAGTCTATACATTATTTTCATAAATGTGAAGGGAGTTTTTTACTTTTTGATCCCTTTCTCTTCCCTTTCTCTCTCTTTTATTTTTATTATAAAAAAACAAAAGGAGGAAAACGATAAATAGGATCAATGGAAGGCAGTGTAGATACCATTTTAGAAAAGCTAAAATGGATTGACCGAGCTTTATTTTCTTATTCTGTTTATACTAGAAATACAAAGGTGCTTTTTTTTTAAAAAAAAAAAAAGGCATACAAAAAAGAAGCTAAATGGTTGTTTTAGATTAAAGAATATTGGAAATGTATTGATACTTCAATTACAATCATCATTACCACCATTGTCTCATCAACGCATGATTTATCGTCACAAATCATCGCTATTTCAAATGCCTCAACTTTATTATCCTCAATGCTGCACGCATTTGTAGTTACACGACGCATGTCAAATATATTAAATGACAACATTGAAACAGAAATATCAAAAGAAATGGCATCTATATTATACTACATTCACCAATTAGAATCCTCATCCATGCCATCGGAGGTAAGCTTTATATAAGGAATTGTATATAAATATATCATCTTTCTTTATTTTTTAGGGCTCCAGAGAGGCGATTATATATCATGTTTCGTTGTTGGTAGATGCTTTGTCTTCCTACTCTTCACTGCAACCAGTCTCTCAGCCACAGTTGTATCCACCAAAAGCGTTTCTGCCTTCTAATCGTAGACATTCCCAACCTATGCTCATCTCGAACAGTCCATCAGAAGAATCAATCCCTTTAACACAAAATAGGTACGGAATTTGTTTTCTTCATATACGTTGACCTTTTTTGTAAGACAACAAAATTTATTAACATTCTTGTTTTAGATATAAAAACTCGACAGGTAAATGACAAAAATGTAAAACAAAGAATGAACATACTAATAATGATAACTGTATTAGAAACAGTAAGCAAAAGAATACTACAAAGCATTTATTCATTGAAACCGCGATATATGGCACGAAATAAACATTCAGTTGAGCCCATTCAAGATGAACCAATCACGAAGAAACGAATTAATAGTGACCTCCACTTGGAAACAAGAGGAACGTTAAAATTACTAAGTAAACAAACTATTAAGGATCTCTTTCAAGATAGTTCGTTTACAAAGAAAAGGGAAAGCATCTCTAATTTATTTCATCCGCAAAAGTATAGTACAGTAAAGAATGATGTGAGTCCTTTTTTTCACTTGTTTACATATCTTTCCTAACTATTTTTTAGCATGCTTCAGTGACAAGAGTTGATTCATTGAACTCTTGCGACAGTTTAAAAGTACTTGATACATTCGTTCCAAATGAAAATCAACATATAGCATCACCATTAACAAGAAAAAAGTCGCTCAGCTCAACAGGATTGAAGATTCAAACTATCTTACCACAAGAGAAAGATTTAGTAGACTCTCCTGTAGATATCAGCCCATATGAAACATTTGCCACTTCGGAAAGGAGCAGAAAGCGACGTAGTGATGGTGCTCTAATCACGAAAAATAACGACGACATACCTGATTCACCCGAATCATCTTATTTTTCGGCTAAATCGACCATGTCTATAGATGATCTCACGGAGAGTTTAGCAAAAACACAGATAGACGATGATGTAGGTTCTTTTGCAATGATGTCCCCTAATACAGAGGAGCAGGAAGAAAAGTATATAAAAGAACCAAGAACCAAAAAGAAAAGAATATCTTTTGACTTGCCAAATTCAAAAAAAATGGAGTATCCTACGAAAATTGTTATACCACCTCGAAGAAGTAGTATGCCACTTCAGTCCCCTACATCAATGTCACCGCCTTTATTGAAGGAGCCAAAAAGAAAAACGTTGACGTCTTACGCCAGGCGTCCTCCTAGATCACCTACTGATGAAAGGTAAAGAAAAAACTTGACTGGTTTAATATATGTGGTATGCAATGCTGCTATTATTAATACGTATATGAATACATGTACATAGCAATTGGAGTGTATTTTTAGGTATATTTATAAGTTAAAGTGAAATGTAAGAGAAGTAATTTTTTTTAAAAGCACAATTATTCATTGTCCGTAATTTTCTTTTTTCTTTTTAGTAAACTAACCGATAGACTAATATTGGAGGACTTTTAGGTAAGTAAAAACAAATACAACAACTCAGATAATCCTATAATTCAAGACACCTAGTTTATATGTAAACTAATTATCATTTTGTATAAAATAACAGGTGTATCCCCTAAAAAAGTCAAAAAACTTGATTCAAAATTAATAAACGTTGTAGACAATGGGAGCCTAAGCATGCTAATAGAAGTAGTAGACGGGAAAATGCAAGTTATTGCTGGCACATCTGAAAAGTTATTTGAGAAGCTTATTGAACAAGATATATCAGTTGAAGACTACATTGATATTTATATCACGAATCATTCCAGTTTTATAACTTCTTTGGATTTGTTAAATCAACTCGTTCACAGATTTTATTTGGAGCCATCGCCAATAGGAGAACATGCATATGTCAAAAAGTATTCCCTGCCAACTCAGATTAGGTAACAAAAAAAACAGGAAAAATGTAAAGAACTTGTTTCCTTAAATTATTGAAACCATAGAATACTGAATGTCCTTGATCGATGGATCAATATACAATACCAAGATTTCAAACAAAATCAGGAATTGTATATAAAGCTAGATACATTTATCAAAGAAAACTTTGTTCTAGCTTTTAAAGACGAATTTAACAGGATACAAAATAGCATCAGTGAACAGAGAACAAGATTCTCTGATTATAATTATTTTATTCCATCCATTTCATTGCCAACAACATCATTCAACTTTTCACTTTCACCTATTCAGCAGCAACAGCCTTTTCCAGTGGCTCATATTATCAATCCAAGACGACCGTCTGCCAATATATTTAATCTCTCTCCGCCACAATCACCAAGTACGGTTCAATCCATATCAAATACAACCAGTCTGCTTTATATGGATTCGAAAGACATTGCACGTTATTTGACATTGGCTGATTATTATCTCTTTAAATCAATTCAACCTTACGATATTTTGTATACTAAAAAGAAGAACCAACGTGTAGATTATGACTTCATTGATATTATGACTAAACGAGCAAACATGGTAGCATTGATTACATAAATTTGGTGTATAACATTAACTGAAATAATTATTTAGATGGGACATTGGATCGTGCATGAAATATATAACGTCCAACAAGTAAAAGAGAAACGAATTTTACTCCGCAAGTTTATCGAGATAGCCAAAGTAAGTTAAAAAGATAAAAAATAAAGTAAACTTCATGCTAAACAATAAAAAAATAGTATTGCTATGATTGGAGTAACTTTCATACTTGCATGGTTATTACCATGGGGTTACTCAGTGCATCCATCCAAAAATTACAAGAGATTTGGCAGTCCCTTTCCAGTAAAGACGCCAATACATTCAGCTCGCTTCAAAAGCTACTTGATGTTAGTCTAAATATGCGCTACTACCGACAAAAGCTTCAAGCAGCGAAGTCACCGATGGTCCCCTTCTTGCCTGTGATACTCAAAGATAGAACGTTTTTAATAGAGGGAAATCAGTGTTACCTTGGTAATTACCCCACTCTGGTCAACTTTTCAAAGTTCAGGTCAATCCAGCATTTCTTAATCAAGATCAAATCGAGTACAAGTGAAACGTATTGGTTTGCTAACGAGCTCGACCATTTTCCCTTCTTTCCATCCGCCGTGACACAAACAAAACATGATGTTACAAAGAAAACTTTACATGAGCTTGCAGATTGGATAGAAAATAGGTTAAATCTTGTAAAAAAATGCTTTAATCATTGTGAATTAACCGAAAATTAACCTTTTTGAAAAATATAAAATAAAATCCGTAATCCATTTTTCAAGAATAAAGACAAAAAGTAAAAGTGGGAGATTGTGTTTTCCCTTGGTTCATGGAAATGTAACACAAAGAAAATAAGGTATTTCCGTTTTCGGTGTTTGAAGAGCAAAAGCCAGAAAAAGGGAATGTGCTTCTCCACCTCCCTTTTTGTTTTGTCTTTTCACTTACTATACACACACTTATACCAATGCAACTTGATTGGAACATGAAAACGGTCCGGTATGGGCCTGTGATAATATCAATTACAGCGACAATCGCCCTTTTATACGTCATTTCTTCCTCTTATATCCGTCCGTCTTCTTCTCCTTCGACTACCATAACATCTGCAGATTATGTGATGTTTCAATCCCCATTCGAGTCTAATGTGAATGACACTAATGGCATCGACTGCAATTGCCAACAAAAAAAACTGAAAACTTCCAAAGATACAATTATTCATGGAGAAAATGTGCCAGTCTTGGTACCTGAAACACTACCAAATATACCCAGCGAAATTGTAGACAAGATGCAAAACAACAAAATCGACAATACAGTTCTAGTGACCATTGCAAACTACGAAATGAGATATCAGGTCTATAATTGGATCAATAAACTATACGAGACTGAACAGACTCAATTTGTTATTCTCTGTACCGATTACCAGCTCTATGTCCATCTCGTTGTTGCTGGGTATGAGGCCCAAGCCGCCTTGATTCCCGATGACTGGCTCTTGGAAACAGATCAAATATCGCATATCAAGACAGGGATCCTCCAGCGTCTTATTTATGCCGACAATGGACTTGTCATGATGGTTGATGTCGATGCCATCTTTGTCCGATCTCGCGGAATGGAATATTTGACAACACTGATGAACATTCGACATGAGACTCACTTGATTGCCATTCAGGACAGTCTTAATCAGCACACGGCAGACACTGGTGTGATCATGATGCGAAGTAATTCAAAGCAAGTCAAGCGACTGTTAGCAAACACAATTCAGATCCAACATACGCAGCCACAACTGGCCCAGCAGGAAGCATTTAATTTGGCTTTGAATAAAATGGAGCTTCATGTCAAGACAGGCATTTATGTCATGTTGGATGTCATGCACTTTCCTAACGGTGTTAGTTATTTTGAAAACGACCTTTCGAGATCAAAGGGAATACAGCCTTATATCGTTCATGCAAACAACAAGGTAAAGTGAAACATGGCTTTCGTATACAAAAGTTGTCCATTAACTTGGGGGGTTTTTTTTAAAAAAAAGGCTGGTCAAGACAAGATTGATATGCTTAAAGAGCATGGATTATGGGTAGTAAATGAAGATTGGGTTGATAGTCATAATAACCAAGTCGAGGCTATTTTAAAGAGATCAAAGCTGATAGAAGACACCACATCATAATAATACCAACAGTGACATTTGTAATTTATAATATTAATTAATTCATACCTTTTTTTCTGCTTTCTGGACTCTTTCTCATACAATAAAAAAGTGCTGCTTTTTAATGTGTCAAGTTGTGCAAAAAGTAAATATAAGTTTGTACAACCTCATTTCCAAACTTTACTGTTTTCAGGATAATTGTACATTTTGAAAATAGTCTTTGTGTGTGTGTGTGTGTGTGTGTGTGTGTGTGTGTTGCAATCATAAAAGAATAAGCTCATATTCTTTGTGTCAGCATGTATTAAATAAGCCATCATGGCACCTTTGCTTTGGGACAGTGTTTTTTGTTTATCTTATTATTATAACAACGTAAAGGGATGTTCAATCCAGAATAAATGGATGTTATTGCTTCATCATTCCTGAGAGTAATAAATCAGTTATAATCAGGAGACATTTTATTTTCATTGTTTTATTTATGAGCCGGTTTTGGATTGTTGTTCTCCCTAAAACAGATAAATGTTTTTTAAACAATGTTTTTTTGATTTTTTATCTTCTATTATTATTTATAATCTTATTGTGAAATACAAACCAAGCTTCTTTACACACGGGAATGTCATCATCTACCTTAAATCTTTGTATCGTTTGAAAGCAATACAAGGGGGCTTTTCTATATTAATACACTTTGGAAACCCAAAAATGCACCGTTATTACTATTCAAGCAGAAAAATAGATGACATTTTTTGTTTTTGATGAAAACTTACTGCTTAATTCACTATAAAAAACGTATTACTATAGACGAATATTATCATATCCGGTATTACTATAGAGGGGTTCTACTGTAATAGAGGCTCAAATGCGAAAGCGTTTATCAGATAGTCAAGCGTTGTAAGTGCTATTTTTGTCCTGTTTGCAATTTGACATTAATACTAGTTCAATTTCTTATTTTATCTGCAAGATCTCCCCCCCATATCTTTGTGATATCACCAACTAACCGTTGTGTCTTGTCAACATTTCTACAAACACTAGAATCAGCTATCACCAAAGATTTGAAACTTCAAGATGATTTCAGAAGGGTTGAGAACGATGTCGTGTCAGCATGTCGCACTATGCAAGTTATTGTAGAAAATGAAGAGAAAACAAAAAAGGATAAAGAAGACGAACTATATGAAAGCAAAATGAAAAGCGAAAACAACGATACCAAGCTCTCTTCGAAGATAGTCTCAAGTCTATAACCAAGATTAGCCGGTAATACAATGCCCAGTAATCAAAAAAAAGGAGAAGCAGCTCAAATAATTGAAGCAATGCGACACGTTCTTTTGAGCTCTCTTATGCCACAATCACAGGGTATGTAGTAGTCCCCCACTTGTTGCAAGTGGAGCTGTGGACCAAAAAGTCGTTGAAGAAAGCGGTGGTTGCAAGAAAAAGGAGGGACTTTTCCTTATATTTTTCAAAACAATCCTAAGAAAATTGTTGCAAAAAGCGGGGTTACAAGAAAATAGAGTATACAACAAAGGGAGGACCAATGTAAAAACATGAATGGTATAAAAAAACAAAAACAAAAACAAAAACAAAAACAAAAAATCTAGGCTAATATATACGTACGTATATATATAGGATGGTATGTCATTTAGTGCCCCATCCCAATTATCCGACCACACAAGCACTCAACCCTGATCTAGTATTATTTGTTGATCCAGTCACTATAATCGAAGCATTGATAACTTCTTTTGGCAACACTAAGCTTGTTGAAGGTATTTACTTTTCTTTTTTTCTTAAAAAAAAAGGTTGGCTAAAGACCATTTCTGAAAAAGGTCAAAAGCCCTGCTTTTCAATTCAAGGTAATCAACATGGATGGGCTATTGTCGTTATACATTGCAAGGGCCAAAAATTCGAACTTTGCTTTGTGGAAGTCAAAAGACCAGGTAATAGATCAAATGGCCACAGGGAAGTGGATATGGTGAAGCTGAAAAAGGAAATGTAACCTTAAACAAGATAGTATTCCTAAGATTAAATCACCAGAGGTTGTTGGAGTACTGGTTGAAGGTAATTGTCTTGTTTTCTTTTTGGTGTTCGTATTTTATATTACTGAAAGACATTGAGTAGAGTACACCGCAATGGATATAAAATGGATTTAGCCTTCAACGGACAATACCGCATGGTGGAAATCAATAAGTTTCGCTTGTTGAATGACAGCTCGGATGATACCCTACTTTTATCTTGTATAATCGAAAAATTGAATCAATTAAAGGTAAGTATTGGTTAACATAATAATTATGTATTTTATTTACAAATACTTTACCCATACCTTTCAACTAGGCCATTATTGAAGATGTCTCGTCGTTTACTAGAAAGCTCTGTAATTTACCCATTCCTGCAGTAACACATTCGTATAAGTTCTAAAATAATTTAGGATCATTAAAATATTTTCTACATTAATAAAGACCTTATAATCTCTTTTAATACAACAAAACTATGGTTGTGCTGCAACCTGTCATGCTGACCAGTCAAAATATTTTTCTATGAGCACTTGAGCGTAAATAAAGTTAAAATTAAGTTGAATCTACCAAAAATATATTTTTTATAAACTCAACCAATCTTATCTGTTTCGGTTCCAGTTTATTAAAGAAATGGTCTCAGCTGAGAGAAATCATTTTGTTCACTCAAAAGATTATCTTTTGCTAATTCTTTTTCTGATAATATCATCATTTCTCATTAGTATTTACACATGCTTTTGTTTCAATGTATTCGACTTTTTTTTGGGTTTAATCAAATTGGAAAAATCTGCAATGATTCTTACGCATAAATATATATAAAAAGAAACTTTGGCATAAAGGTAATGCCTCTTGAAAATAAGATAGATGGTCCATCCGCTTGATATTTTACCTTTTAAGAAGATTAAATGTGGCGTTTACCATCCAACATTATCATCACCAGTGCTACTAAATAAAACAAAAAAAAACAAAAAAATAAAAATTGTTTGTTGGGAAGCCGTTCATCTCTACCCACGACTTCTGTTATATTTGTGTATTGCTGGAGTTTATAAATAGTGATTCTGCTGTTTGTCTATAATTAGAAAGCAAGAATATTGGGGAACCCGTGACGCTTTCAAAAAGATACCTTTTTTTTCTCTTTGGTTCTATCTTTAAAAATAAACTAAAGATGCCAAAAGGGATATTTGGAAAGGAAAGAAGAAGAAGAAATCTCATAACGTCTTTAATAAATAAATCTGTGTTCAATGATGATAAAGAACAATAAATAAAAATAGAGATAATAGGTGAAAGATTACTAGCCCATATCAATTACTTTTCTGTGCTTCAACTACTTTCGGACTTTTTGTTTCTGAAAACAAGTACATTTTCGTCTTCATCTCCCCTGTAAGCAGTGCCATCACAAGTAATAATATATTTTTGTATATTCCGTGGAAATCGCTAAATGAATTACAAAAATATGTTGGTCCATCTGATTAAGGTAGCATATAAATAAAGGTCAATGTCAATATCACTTTTTTTTTTACATTCACTTTTTTTTTTAAAAAAAAACTCTTCATTTTCATCAAAATGACCATTGCTTCACCTTTACCCCTTTCTGATTATGAAATCGAAGAATTGAAAGCACGTTTTCAAAATGCTGGTCAAGGACACGTATTCAAGTTTTATAACCATCTTGGTGAAGAAGAACAAGCCTCACTTTTAAACCAACTCAAGGAAATCGATATTGAAAACTTGAATTTCATTTATGATAAATCTATTCAAGGTGCTACTAAAATGAACGAGGAGCTCGCCATTGAGCCTCTTCCTGAGTCCGTATTTGACTCTGTCTTGAAGCACAAACAGGCTCAGATTGATGAATGGGAACAGCTTGGTCTCGATAATATTGCCAAAGGAAAGGTTGCTGTTATTTTGATGGCAGGTGGACAAGGTACTCGTCTTGGTTCCAGCGCTCCTAAAGGTTGCTATGATATCAATTTGCCCTCTGGTAAAACACTCTTCCAACTTCAGGCTGAACGCATTCTTAGAGTTCAAGATTTAGCTAAGCAGTTTTCTCCCAATGGTGAATCTGAATGCATCATCCCCTGGTATGTTATGACCTCTGGTCCAACTAACAAGCCCACGTATGACTATTTCAAGAAAAATAACTTCTTTGGCTTGGATGAAAAGAATATCATCTTCTTTGAGCAAGGTACTCTTCCCTGTTTGACATTAGATGGAAAAATTATTTTGGAAGACAAGTTTAAGGTAAATAATAATGTTAGCATTCAATATAAAACAATGTCATAGTAACAAACTCTTTTTTTTTACTGAAATAGGTTGCTATTGCTCCTGATGGAAATGGTGGAATTTACAAGGCTGTTCAAAACAAAGGTGTTATTAGATCATTGAAAGAGCGAGGTATTGAATATACTCACTGTTATTGTGTTGATAATTGTTTGGCTCGTGTTGCCGACCCTGTATTCATCGGTTACTGTATCTCAAAAGATACTGACTGTGGTGTCAAGGTGGTTGGAAAGGCCACTCCTGAAGAACCTGTCGGTGTTGTCTGTGTTCGTAATGGAAAGTATGGTGTTGTTGAGTATTCCGAAATATCAGACGAAACAGCTCATGAACGTTACCAGGATGGTTCACTGAAATATGGTGCTGCCAATATTGCTAATCACTTCTTCTCTACTGCCTTTTTGGAGCGTGTCCCAACCTTCCAAGCTGAGCTCGAATATCATATCGCAAAGAAGAAGATTAATTATACCGACCTTGAAACAGGTGAACAAATTAATCCAAAAACTAATTCTGGTATGAAACTTGAGTGCTTTGTATTTGATATATTCCCATATGCTCAAAATATGTCTGTCCTTGAGGTCCATCGTAATGAAGAATTCTCCCCTTTGAAAAATGCTTCTGGCTCTGGCACTGACTGCCCTGAAACATCCCGTCGCGATATTGTCGCACAACATGTCCGCTTTATTGAACAAGCTGGTGGTAAGGTTGTTGGCCCTTCTTCAGAGAACTGTGAAAAGTTTATTTTTGAGATATCTCCCTCTGTTTCATATGCTGGAGAAGGCATTGAGCATATTGTTCGCGGAAAGTTTGTCAGAGCACCTGTTATCATTGATACTCTCCAAGATTTGATTCAAGCAACACTTTAAATTTCTACCCCCCTTATCTTTCTTGCATTGCATTTTTTTGTTTTATAGTTTTATTCATACGTTTCCTTCATTTTTCTCAAATTATTCTATCATTGTATTCGTTCTAATTAATCCTTTCGCTTAAATAAATAATCATTCTCTTATAAATTCATTTTTTCGCTAAAAAGTATATGGGGTATTTTATTTACCTAATTTATGAAGTATCAGTTTCATTTTGAACTGTTGTCTGGTTCTTTCATATACCATTAAGGAAATGTTAATGCAAAGCAGGGTCTAACTTCCAAAAAAAAAATCGTGAGTATAACCTCTATAAGGGTTATTTTTGAAGTTTTAAATTTTTTTGAAATACTTCTTCAATCCAACATGATATCCGTGCATTCCGATCTCTGTGTCTTCTGCTGGACTTCTCGTCGAATTTCTTTATTCAAATCATTGATCGGATTTTTAAAGCAGACACCTTTGACGCATTCTAACACCTTTTTTGTCTTTTACCGCGGTTCAACACACTGTGCTTCAAAATGGATGTATCACTTTCTCCTGTTTTATCCAAAACGCAACCTAGTTTACTTCTGTGGTTGTATTTTGATGAATCATAATTTAGTTTTCTGTTCTTATTTCCTTTTAAATTGCTTATCTAAATAGAAAACTAGTGGTGGAAATGAAAGTTTATAATAACGACCATCTTGATGTAATTTAAATAAGCACAAAATTATAATGGAGTCGTTATATTGATAATTACATTCAGGATGTATCCTTGGAGCCTCCTGTCAAGTTAAACCCATAATCTATAAAATAACAAACAAAATCAACCATATATTATATTAAACTTTTAATTATAAACATATTACTTTTATAAACTTATCAAATTCTCCATATTTTATCACTTAGACTCACATGAAACATTCAAATATTGCATTTTATATATGTAATTGAAGGTTTAAATTTATCTTTTAACAAAAGTGACACTCCCTTTGGCGAATGTTGCTAAATTAGGATCTTAATAAAAATAAAATAATTAATAAATGAAGGGCCACTCTTAAATAAGTAGAGCAACCTTTTCTTTTGAAAATAGAAAACATTAAGTATATGTCGTGTCTATTCCTTAAACGCTGATTTTCAAAACATAAACTCTGTAAAAGGCTATCAATAGATCCCAACCAAATATAGCCACTCATAGAAGATTAAAAGCGTCAAAAACAGATATCCTGTCTTTACTTGAGAATTACAATACCTAATCATTAAAAAAAGGGTTGTATGAATACCAAGAACAGAATAAACTTGAAATGTCTCTCAACATGAGTTAGCCTTTTCCAATTATGAGACTCCATGTAAACTTATATTGACATGGTGCCACTGGCAAATTGGAAATATTTTGCACTAAAAAACGAATTTATTTATTAGGAGCTAATGTTATCATAACGATTTCTGATGAACCCCAATTTGTGGTCCATCAAATCGATTGTGTCATATGGTAACTATACCCGTTACTTGAATGCTACTAACTCCGTACTAATTATTTGATTCTTTGTTCCAACCCTTATATGTCTACTTGATTGATGAGTATAAGGCTCATACACTTGCACGCTAACTATCTAGATTTTATATGATAATGGATGGTAAGCACAAATAATGTGACTAAATGATTAAGGAAATATGAGTGGCTCAGTTAGTGAGGCATTTTGCTGCACTTTTGTGGAATTTGGAAATAATGCAGAAAAATAACAAAACAATCTTTTATTTAGAATGAAATGATTTCATTGAAAAAACAGATTAAAATATATATCATTATCGAATAAGCTGAGATGACTTCATGCAGTACAATAGCAAGTATACGAGCATGTTAAAATACAAACAATAAAGTATATGAAATTAAATGAATAAAGCAATTACGTTTATGTTATTATTGGTGCGTATTTTAGTATAATGCGTACATTTTTTTAATTTTACTTTTTACATTTTACGAAAATCAAAAACACTTTCAAGCCTACTAGGAACCAGAAGGCATATATATATATATATCTGGATTTTAATATATATGCGTAAGCTATTTCTTAAGTGAAATCGCATATTTTTCAATATAAATATGATCCTCATAGATTGTTTATACATAGAATCCATCCGGTGCATACTAAATTTAAAACAATTGCTAGTACCGGCTATTTTTAATTTTAAAAAAGCTTGATAATGAAATTTCCAAAATGAGATTAAGTCGACAACTAATAGTTAAAGCAAGGAATAAACGTTTCCTTGGTTTGGAGTTACAACTGTTGATGAATAACTTTATCTACAATAGAGAGGAGTAGAGAATACTGTTATATATAAAAATGCTTTGGGCTGTTTTAAAGACAAAGTATAAAAATAAAAATTAAAACAGAACTACATAATGAGGAAGAGAAAGCGGAAGGAATACATGAAATGGCAGTATTAAACAGTGCTAGATCTTTAATTTCTTTGAGAAAAAAAAACAAAAATTAGTATTAATTAAATAATAGTATATTTGTATTTATTTAAAGGTTGTGTATGGAAAAATAAATATTTTTTTAAAGAAAGTGTGTTTGTTTATTTGTTTGTTTGTGTAAATATATAAATATATGTACTTATTGTTCTATTAGGCTTGAGGTAAGGTACCAGCCTGAATTCTGCAAAGGCAGCTTCTTATATAACCTTTATTATTTCAAATCTGGTCGCAGAAAGTGAGGAGGACAGGAAGTGAAGTCGACAAAATTGTAATCATATTATTTCAGATTGACATCCAAAATAGAATGACTATATGCGACCGTAAGTTCACATCAACGTAAGTAATTGACCCATTTCATTATAAATAAAAGTTTAATGTAGTGGGATAAACAAGTGATGTATAATTTCCGAAAATATAAAAAACGTGGCAAGTCTCCTCACAGAAATATATTCAATCGTTGCGGTCAATGCCACGA
>VCJC01000256.1:3872-26994 GCA_024140195.1 Backusella luteola | reverse complement strand
AAAAAATAAAAAAAATAAAAAAAAAAAAAAAAAAAAAAAAAAAAAAAAAAAAAAAAAAAAAAAACCAAAAGTCAAATTCAGGAGATTAATCGTTTTTTATCCACGCCAATCCAAGTATTGCACTTTAAACATATTTTGAAGATTGGAGCCTGATTCTAACTGACTTAAATTCTATTACCCCAAACATGACCCTTTTAAGAAAGTAATAAACAAACACAATGAAAATAATAATATAATTAGACAAAATAACCTTAAATAACCGAGCAAGATCGATTCTTTTTAATAAAAAGTTGTCTATTATTCTATAAACTATTGACACAACAAGATGAATTCACCAATCTTCATTTTGATTCATGTTGGACAAAAATCAGTCGGTAAAAAACTTGTATTATAGAAAGACTAAACAATAAGATCACG
Source organism: Backusella luteola (assembly GCA_024140195.1). Lineage (NCBI taxonomy): Eukaryota > Fungi > Mucoromycota > Mucoromycetes > Mucorales > Backusellaceae > Backusella > Backusella luteola. Next base: position 26,577 of record VCJC01000256.1, on the reverse strand, counting down.
AATGAGAACAATCATACTAACAGATAGCCAAAACGTATATGGTCGCTCTGACTATCAATGCATAAAAGCTCAGCCGATCCACATTAGCTTGAAGATGATTGGTTAATATATCATAAATGAAGCCATTGACCTGTCATTGATGAAAAGTATCGTGGAGACAAATAATATGCAAAGTATAAAGCTACATTACGCTAATATGGACGCTTCTACCAAAACATGTATTCTTCGGGTAGAAGTTTTCTTAGATTCAAATGAATATTTGTAGACCCAGTTGAAGCAGGCCACAAGGGACCTGGTGTTGATGTTTTGTAAAAGAAATTAAACCTCCGCGAAATCGTGTATTTCAGCTTTTCACATTCATGCGATACACCTTGCTCTCGTATTTTTTTGTATAACAATGTCTTCGTCTGATCAGGATTCCCCAAAGTTTGTAGACGCATTCAAGGTAAAGCACAGCCTATGGAATAGAAAAACATGCGTGATTAAACGGAATTTAGACAATTAAACTTGAAGATTTCAAAGAAGTAAACAGAATCCCTTGTGCTCGTAATGCTTTGCTCTATGGCATTGGTAAAGTAAAACAAGAAATATGGACCTGTATTTGAAAATGCTTATTTTTTTGAATGTTAGGTGGTGGTATTGCTATTGGAGCCCTTCGCTTCTTAAGTAAACGTAAGTAGCAAGACAGACTGAAAGAAGAGAGGGGAAAATGCTCAAGTTATTGTTGTGTTAGGCTCCATTGGCACCTCTGCAAATTGGGCAGTTGGTACATTTATGGGCGTTTCTGCAGTTTCTTTTGAAATGTGTCAAATGGAGAGAAAGAACAAGATTGAAAAGCTAAAAATGATTGTCAAGGCAACTGACTCTCGACCCAAGCCTGACGAAAAGATGATAGTCACGGAGAGAGGAAAGAATGGTGCATTCAATGTTGTTATCGAAACACCTCCCCAAGTCGATTCCCAAAAGGAAGAGTAGATATATAGAGTTGCATCATTGCAAAGATTGGTTTCGTAATAATAAAAGTTTGATCTTAAGTTTGTACATGTATAAATCGGATTATATTTACTTAACGAGGTTATTTGCGGACAAGCTACTCATTTAGTGTATTACTCTTACTATTATTATAAAAAAAAAGTATTCTTCTGGTTATTCTTTTTTGCGTGTTTGTTTAAAGTTTCCATTAAGAGGTTTTTTCGTCTTTCTTAAGAATAAATGCTTAAAAAACACTGTTCTTGTGATCCGTCTCCTTCTTTTTATTAAGCTTTTTTCCCCTTTTGATCGTATTTTCTTTCACTCTCTTGTAAATTTAATCATGCAATAAAAATCATGAAATTTGAATAGCCGTTTAGGCTCATCACTCACGAGTGCCTCTACCATTGAGCACCTCGTTTCCGTGGGATAAATAAACCAAAGGCCTGCTATAAAAAAATAGACTTAAAGAGGTAAGATCTATCTTTTATGGTGCTCTCAAAAAGCACTACCGGATCTTTCTTTTTGTAGAACATGAATCCTAAAAGTCGTATGAAACCAATAAAATCTGGATTCCTTTCACCATTTTAATAAAAATTAAAAGAAAGATAGTGATTTGATCATTTCATGCTGAGTGCTTTTGGCTGCACTCTCAAATCATTTATACTTTGTAAAAATGATGACAATAAGGGGTTTTGTTTTCTCTACCAAATAACCCGAATACCCGCGGCACATACACAAATAATTATGTAACACGCTCAATCAATCGATTGCTTTGTACTTATAAGATCCATGCGGACACCTATCCTTAAATCAACTGATTTTGGAATAAGGTTAACTACATATATTTCCCTTGCAGTTATTCTCAGATTAGGGCGATTAAGCAGCACTATTATTAGTTGCATATATCACTTAGCTTACTATAAATATACTGAACGGGATATATCCATTCATTCACAGCTGTTTGCAAAATGCTCTATTTCTCACGATCTTTTTGGTAAGAAAAAGAAAAAGTAGGGAAAATGGGGAATCAACCATTCATGCATCTTTGTAAACAAAGCTGCTACTAAATCAATTTACATAGCCGATTACCTTACTACATTACATGTGCTTGCTTACGAGAAATATTTATAGAAATATCAGGCCTTTTTTTGTAAGCAGAATTAAATATATTTGATGGTCTTAAAGATTACCAAAACCACGAGGAAAGGGCCCAAGTGGTGATTTTATTGTTTATAAATCAAGAATCATGATGAGAATATTTATTAGTAAATTGAATTATGATAAGACAAAGGTTGATAACGGAGAAGGTTTGGTTTTTTACTTAATATGAGTTATATTTTTACTTTACTATTTTTTATTATGTCAGAATGCTGTTTTCCTAAATATGTAGATTTGTGTATTGACCGAATATCCTAAAAAGGAGCCAGCATATTGTCTCTTATCTTATCCGTATCATATAAACATCACTACATGACACTAAGTATTGATGTTTTTGAGATATTATGCTTGATTCTTTTTTTGTTTTTGATCATATTTATCTGTTTATAAAATCAAGTTTATTTGGAAGGTTTCTTCATACCTGTGGGGTATACTTTGTCTTAAGTTGTACAGAACATTAAGACGATATCAATTCAATGTGACCGATCACAAGAAAAAATAAATGTATGTGTACAGCGCATATACCTTTATTTTCTCTATTAACATAAACGTGGAACTTGTGATTTTTAAAAAATAGAATGTAAAGAAAGCGATATATTTATTGGTGTACTTCGTGATTCATGTTTGAATTATTTGGTCTAATTCTATTAATCGATTGACTGTGTTGAAACAATGAACACATTGATTTTTTTTATTAGTCTTGCGATTTTGACCAAGTTTTCATTTGCATCGACCTAATACTATACCAAATATAAGGTGTCATAAGCATGCCATTTTTTTTTCTTATGACCACAATAAGCCTATGTATATAGTTGTAGGTATGACACCGCAAGAAAAGCTACATGATATCATCCCTGCCATCTTGTAGTGGATAAAATTTCTTGTTATTACTCAACTAAGATTTTTGTCAATATTGACTATCATGTCAATATAACTATAATTGACAGCAGTAATTTTTGAAAATTTTAAATCTTGAAGCAAAGAATATGTCAATAAATGCAACATGTTATAAATCAAATATTGTCCAATAATGATAATAATGAGTTACATGCTTTTAAATCCCCATAAGAAAATATGTTTATAGCTATGAATGAAGAAAGGATCATATTTATATATATAATTTAATATTTTTTGGTTTATTACTTCAGTATAAAAAAGATTGTATCAAACATAACAGTTGTAAAACGAAAGAAAAAAAAAAGTGTAATATTATAAAATTAACTAAAAGTAAAAGTGAAATAGCAAATGCTTCTAGATCCAAGCTTAGACCTTGTTCAAATTCTTGAATGCAGCAACGATTTGGTTTGCTTCAACAGGCCTAGAATAATTTTTTAAAATGTTAATTACTTTTTTATCAATGAAAAATCTATTAAAACTTACTCTGAAATAGATTGCCAAGCAGATTCCAAGCGACCTCTCTGTTCTGCTTCCTTGGCACGATCTTGCAATTTAAGGCGACGCTTAGGGGTAGGTGATAATTTGGCAGTAAGTTCAAAGTTCCATCTTCTGAAGAAGTACACCTTAACTACATCAAGAAGCATAAAGTATACAAGAGAGATACCAAGGACAGCAAGACCCCAAGGATAACCGCAAGGTGCAACCTTTTCTCTCTCACCAAAGACACCATAGACAGAGAAGAAGAAGGCAAGTACCTGAGTACCTAAAATACAGACAGTGAAAATCCAGTGAGGAATATTCTTCCACCAATAGCCAGGTACACGGGTAGAGAAAATAACAAAGTGGGGAGCTAAACATTTTACATAAATAAATTAGTAATTGTTTTCAATATGGCTATCCTATTTTGCTGCTGTAAATTTACCTGATGAAATGTGTAAATACATGATAGAGTGTAATTCGTATGGACCAACATTGAAGACATCACGAGCGACATAGAAGTGAGCAAAGGAAAGTGCAGCGAGTAAAACAGCCAATACAGTGGACAAGGTCAACAATTGACCAATACGCCATTTATCGGGCTTTTCGGAAATTTGGGTATTATCAACAGAGATGACTAAAGTAGCAGCATCGTTCTAATATAGTAATAAAATGCATGTTAATATTACGTTAACCAAATATAATAATTCTATCATTATACTACTTACCAATACACAAATCATGATCAAAAGAATAGCAGGCATATTCCAATCTTCAACCAATGTAATAATAAACATAAAGAGCAAGAAGTGAATTGTAGAGGTGATACGATAAAGAGCATATGATCTGAGACGCTGGAAAATAGCACGAGAAGTCTTGACACCATCAATGATAGTAGACAAACCAGGAGCTAAGAGTACAATATCGGCAGCAGAGCGAGCAGCATCAGTACAACCTTCAACAGCAATACCAACATTGGCCTTCTTCAAAGCAGGGGCATCGTTAACACCATCACCAGTCATACCGACCAAGTAGCCCTTATTTTGAAGCAATTCAACTACACGATACTTGTGTTCGGGAATAACTTGAGCGAAACCATCAGCACGTTTACAATGTTCAGTAACTTCTTCTTCAGATTTGGTGGGATCGACCAGATGGTTAGCATCGAGAATAACACGACCCATACCAAGACGGGCACCGACTTCTTTGGCAATAATCAATTGGTCACCAGTAATCATCTTGACATCAACACCGAGTTCATTACAGTCACGAATAGTTTGAGCAGAATCAGGACGAGGAGGGTCAAGCAAAGAAATCATACCAACTAATTCAAATTTGGAGAGGTCACCAGGAAGAGTCTTGGCAACACCTAGAGCACGAAGACCACGACGAGCAAGGTTATTAACAGCATTTACAGCATCATTGCTACCTACAGCAAGGCGGGTGATAACTTGAGGGGCACCCTTAGCAACACGGAAAGATTGGTTGGTAGCCAAGTCTAAGATAGTAGCTTCAGTCATTTTAGTAGTAGGGTTGAAAGGTTGGAACGCAGTGACCTTGTAGCCAGGAACATCCAAAGTCTTCGGTGGGCGATTCTTCAAAATCTCAAGTGATCCTTCGGCAGCACGTCGAACGGCAGCTTCAATGGGGTCATTAGCTCCTTGCTCAGCAGAAAGGTAGGAGTAGAGAAGAATGTCATCTGCAGTGTAGTCACCATTTAACCAAGGTTCATCAAAACTCAATTCATTCAAAGTAAGAGTACCAGTCTTGTCAGAGCAAAGGACTGAGACGGAAGCCAGTTCTTCGACGGCAGTCAAACGCTTTACAATAACCTTCTTCTGTGCAAGTTGCTTAGCACCCAAAGCCATTGTCACAGACATAACGGTGGGGAGACCAACAGGAATAGCAGCAACAGTCAATACCAAGCAGTTCTCAAGCACTCTCTTCCAATCACCTTCAGGGGTGCCCTTAAAGCGAACAAGCTGGTAGATCAAAATGACAACGACAAGTACAATAGTGGACCAAATCAAAACGTTACCAATCTTACCAATCACCTTTTGGAAGTGACCTTCTTCATTAGTGATGGCAATCAAATTAGCAGCACGACCAATAAAAGTATTAATACCAGTCTTTGTAACCACAGCCAGCTGTTGGCCTTGCTTAACAATACTAGAGGAGAACACAGTACTTCCCTTCTTCTTGCTAACAGGAAGAGACTCACCAGTAAGGGCACTTTGATCGATCATAAGTTCAGTTTCGTTAACTTCACCTTGGGCACCAAGACCCAAAAGACGGGCATCAGCAGGAATAATATCACCGATACGAAGAATAATAATATCACCAGGAACCAGCTCTTTGACATTAATCTCTGTAAGTTCACCATTTCTCCAGCAGCGGGTCTTGAGGGCCAATGTTTGACGAAGGGCATCTAATGCAGACTCAGCTTTGGATTCTTCAATAAAACCAATTAAAGCGTTGATGAACAGCAGGGCCAAGATAATACCAAAGTCAATCCAGTCACCAACAATAGCAGCAATGATACAAGCAATTTCAATTAAATATGCAATCGGTCCAAGGAAATAGGAGAGGAACTTGAGAAATGGGTTAGTCTTTCTCTCAGGAAGTTCATTTAAGCCAAACTTCTGCATGCGTTCTTCTACTTCTGCACTCGATAAACCTTTAGCAGGATCAGTATGAAGCAAGAGCTCTAATTCAGGAGAAATGTCGTCCTCATGCTCAACATGCTCATGATCTTCAAACTGAACTTCTTCCTTCTTTTCTTCGTCTGGCTTATTATCAGCTGACATCGTTCTGTATCTTGACTCTATGGCAGGCTCACAGAAATGGTAATTTATGAAAGTAATGCCTTTTAATTCAAAGGTGAACTATCCCTCTAGTTATCTTATAAATAAGAGAAGAAAACTTGAGAATAATAAAGTGATGAAAAAATGAATTAAAAAAAGAGAATAATTTAATAAGAAAAGAAAAATAAAAAAGAGATGAAAAAAAAGTTCTGTTCCCTTTATATTGATGTTAGGGGAAAGGTTGATTTGATCTTGTTCACGCGTCGTCTGATTAGTTTTTAGTGTAGCAGGCGGATGATCAAAGCGACGACATTTCTGGAGCTTATAGTGATTTTCTGATCCCTACTAATAACAAGGTTTTTAAGGTGCACTAAAATGGATACGGGCAATATTGGTTTTCGATGGGAAAAAAAATTCAAATCAAAACAAATCAGTGATGTAAATGATGAGCATGAACCCTTGTATTGTAAACATGATTATTTAGCAAACAATATAAACTTTAATAAAGCCAAAATGTTTAATTGACTACTTTTATTTCAAAACAAGATAAATCCGTAAATCAAGCTCATTGACCAAACAAAAAACCAATTCGAGATGGTTACAGCCAAAACAAAACGATGCTTCCAACGTTTCTAATGTAAGCCTAATCTATCTACCCGCTTAAGTCCAATAAATCCAATAAACTTGAATGGTATTTTGTGGTCAATATACAGTATCACATGTATGAAATGGAAATGTTTCACAAAAAATCAAGTACTGTAAGTAACTGTGCCATGAAGCGCCTAACTGTCGGGAAAGGAGCGATGCAATGTATAAATAATTAAGAAATATCGTGTGAATAATGATGAATACAAAAAGTTATTCCAGATTGTGTAGCTCTTAAGTAGTATGACCCTGGTTATACTTAATTTCATTTTTTTTCTTGCTCTGCAACCAAAAAATTTTTTTTTCTTACAATAAAGAATGAGAAAAAATAGCCAGGGGTTCCTTTGTTTGTCTTGAATGTACTTTATCCCTTTTTTATTCAGTCTTAATTTTGGCATTTTCCATGTGAATTGCTCAAAAAATTAAAAGCTTCGGCTTCAACCCTTTTGTGATCTATACTTTCGATTTGCATTAATCTGCTCTCTTCTTATTACTTTTTTAAAATAAAATTGGAATAACGAAAGACCGACGTGATACAAGATCAAGGTGAGAATCGAGCTTAGCAGCAAGAGCAAACAATAAATAAGCATAAGTTTTTTTAAACTAGTAAAGCAAGGGGACAGTTTTTTTTTCTTTTTTTTTCGATCCATCCCATGACTATATTGTAACGATCATAATGTTTATATGATAAAGTAGTAAAATGACCAACATGACATAAAATGTTTACTATGTTCCTGTAAATTTATATGTTTTGTTTTTGCCACATGTACAAAATCTAATATTATCAAACATGGTGTAATTTTGGACTCAGGTATCACACGACGTTCTCGGTTTTACGTCGCACCGTGTTTTAATTCGGAATAGCTGCTCCAACAAGAGATATTCCAGAAAAAAGTAACGTTTACTTAATTTTGTTTAAAGCCATATTCATTATTTTAGAAATTTGGTCTTGTAAAAAAACGGAAAAGTAGAATAAATTTGAATATTTTTATTTTTATTATTACTATTACTGGATTATGTACAATTTATTATTATATTGAAAGAAATAAAAATAAAAGTAGAGTAGAATCGGAACAAAAGTCAAACAAAAGAAAAAAATAATAGTATGATCTCCCAAATCAATAGTCACTTGAAATCAGATACAGTTTACAATACCAGAGGAATAAATAAATAAATAAATAAAAATATTACCAATTAGTGCTGGATATGAGGTAAGGGGATACTGAAAGTAATATGATGGGAATTGAAGCTTTGGATTATTTAGTACTTGATATGTCCATTAATTAGATGTGTATTTGGTATTTGTTTGATGATGATACATGTTTATACCATTGTTTTCATCACCTTGATCATCATCATCATCATCATCATCATCAAATTCTATACCTGGGTTGACCAGACCTGCATTATAGCTGGCACGAGAGCGGTTAAAGGAAGCCTCGGATGCAATACCTCGCTCAAGATTAGCTAAAGGTATATCGGGTGTGGCCGATTCCAATGTACTATTTTTGTTATATATATTTAATGGAGAATCATTGGTTTGGTCGCTATGATGCTGATTCTTTATCTCCCTTCTTTTTGATTCATTAACTTCATTCGGGGGAAGAGGTTTAGAAGTATTATAGGTTGCAAATTCTGTATTAGCTCCTGCGGGTACTGTCCCTTTCTGAGTGAGAGGTACGTCACTATCTGTCGATCCAGCTGATCCATTCTGATTATTTTGCTTCACAAACTCTGAGTCACGGAAAACGTCTATGCTTCCTCGACTTCTATCCAAAAAACGTGGTATTGGCATATTACGGTCTGCTGCTTCTTTCATTCTTCTTTCTTTTTCGTATTCACTCCATTTCTTCATAGTGATTAGGCTACTGTCAAATTCACCATGCTTATCTGCATGACCCCCTTTTTTATCTGCTTTTACGCCTTCAACCTTTCGAGTATCACCCCAAGAAAAGTCGTCAAAGTGCCAGTAAGCGTACGTTGGTAACACGAAATTCCAAATGGGTAAACTGAACAAGTAAACAAGCATCCAGCAAACATAGACTATTTTTCTACTAGTCATTACAATCAAAACAGCTGGAAGACCCAGAATAACGGCAAGTAGAATAAGAGGTATAAGAGCGGGTTGTCCAAGAATAGCCATGATTACTAAGTAGAGCGTAAAAGAAATGGCAGCAGGAAGAGCTAGCGTACCAACTAGCTCCATAAAAATTACGAACTGCATTGAGAAGCAGAAGGTACCGCAAAGGTCATGTACAAACAACAACTCCATAAGATTGTGAATGGTTGAATTAATCCATCGTCTTCTTTGGGAAAGCAAAACAGAAAAAGTATCAGGCACAACAGTCTTACAACTAAAAATAAAAATAAAGTTAAACAAATGAACGTTGTTGTTGGGAGTATAAAATTTTAAATGTTGTTGATCTCCTAAAAAAAAGAAAGAAAAGAACACTTACACAGCTTGTGGAACAAACATCATCTTTCGATTCGGAAATGTCTTGAGCATTAAAGTCGACAGATAGCGATCTTCGCCTAGTAACAATAGATTTTTTTTATGAAGCGTATCGACCACATTTTCAGAATAACGTTCAACAATATCGGGATTGGCGAGAATAGGTACCCAATAGCCGTCTGGCCCTTTTGGCGCCTTGATTCGGTACATGCAAAAGCATCCTGGAAGACATGTAACCCCGCCGAATACTGATTCAAACGCTTTACTTTGATGATGGGAGATATAGTATTCAAAAACCTGCATCATGGTAACCCAGCTATCTGTTTTATTGGCAATTTTTGTTTCGCCACATAGACCTGAGATTTCAGGATCTTTCACAGCGCATGAAATCATTCTGGAAAGGGCATCCGGAAAGAGTTTTGTATCTGCATCTACCATTAGAACAATTTCATAAGTATCAGGAGAAATGCCCGTAATACGCCATATTCCATTGAAGAACTCGTATTCCATAGTTGTCATTCGTTCATCAAACATAACCTTTTGCATAAACTGCATGAGGATGATCTGTGAGTCACGCTTTCCACGGTTTCCTGGCTTCTCTGCTTCCGATGCCTCTTGTGGGGTACCGCATTTAACAATTGTAATCATAGGCACTCGCTGTTGATGAGATTTGTCAACAGTGTTATCGTCATATTTGTAAAAACCAGCGTAAACTTTAGCCATGTTGTTCTGGCGAGATCCATCTGCTAATGCAACATATGACTTGGCTTCTACTTGATCAACAGGAACAATTAAGTCTCGCATCATGCCAACACAAATATCTGGGGTAGAACTACTTTCTCCTGATCCTGTCACTATACCATCACAAACTACTAGTAATAGTTTGTGACTGTTTGGATAATCACTGGTAGCAATTGAATCGAGAGTTACACGAATGCCTGCTTCTCCTTCAGAGTAACATGTAACTAAACAAATTGTGTGTGCAAGTGGGTAGTTAAAAGGCATATAGTTGGGAGGTGGTTGCCGAACAACATGGCGTGAAAGAGGCAAGGGACAAATAGGATGTGGCGCTGAATTTGTATCTGTTGTGCTTGTAAAATCAGAAGAGGTAATTGACGAGCGTCTAGGCATGTTTACATCACCAAGAAAACGTGACGATGCTTGAGAGGGAGAGTTATAGAAAACTGATTGTCTGCTTGAATTGAAACCTTCAGATGGACTTGCTCCAAAAAACGCTGAATTACGAGTTTCAATCATAGTTGTACCATAGAGCATTGATTGACGACTCATGTGACCTTCCAAAGCACTGTAATTACATATATTAAATTCATGAATGTTTAATGGGAAGTTTCATTATGTTGAATAAAATTACCTATTTGGGGTTCTCCACACGGGTGTTGGACCCTTTTCTGAATCGAAACGGGTGGAACCATGCATTGGCTGTGTAAACCGAGAAGTTTGAGGAAATAAACTTTTACGCTTGTTATTTCCATAGAAGTTTGAAGTATGCTTTGCTTTAGGTAAAGGAGCACCAACTTGCATATTTGTTGTCCAGTTTTCTATTTCAGCCTCGCGCTTCATTCTTGCAGCATAACTTTCACCTTCTTTGAAGGTTCCTAAATTCCATGAAAGAAACCAACCAAAGATAACGGCCAAGGCAAATTTGGTTATAATCACACCTAAAATTACCACAAGTGAGACGTATAATACAATATTGGATGCCATACATCCAATGCTAAGTGTATCGAGCGATCCAACCTTAATCGTAGCTGATAGGCATCTTGCTTCTTTCTCCCACTGCGCGCCAACATCTTTATTTGCTTCAACTTTAGAAGTGATATCCTTTCCATTGAATGGGGTAGGGTCTGCCAATATGTTCTCGATTAAGCCCCCAGCAGGTACTTTGTAGTATGCCGTTGGAATAGATTGTAATAAATTAAGGTTTAGGACATCCCTACAATGATGTTATCAAAGCGTTAATATAAGGTTTAAAATCCGATAAAAAAGATCTGTACCCGTTGTACACAATTAAAGGGCTTGCTGGGGTAATATCTTCCCAGTCATAATACACTCTGCCAGCTTTATCGTATCCGCCTTTCTTGTTGGGGACTCCCTGTGTTTGAAAACTTGCGTATTCGCTTCTTGCAGTAGACGATAAATGACATGCAGTTTGGTTTGAAAACATAGATGGGTTAGGTGGTACAGTTGCATTAGGATTAAATAAGTCACAAGGAAAATAAATTGGTTGGTTTCCTTGGACAGGTATAAAAACTTCTTCACAGTCTGCTTGCGGTGATTGAAATAAAAATGAAGCGTCCATGCCACCAGCATTAATAGGCGAGTAAATCAAATTTAGATTGTCAGTAGAATTAACCAAATACGATATTTTCGGATGTGAGTTCCAGCTTGCTAGTAGATATGCCCAACCATTGATGATCACATACCCGGCACCAACTTCGCCACCCTTCAGGCTTAATGGTGGGGCCGGACATACGGCTTGTGTAAATCCAAAAGTTAGAAATCCCACCATACCCATAATGACTAAAATAAACGAAACTAGTCCGATTTTTTCGCGCCATGCACTTTGAGCGGGGCCATTTGGTATACCTATGTATACAAGGAAATGTTAAATTACTGGTATGCTAAAATCAAGATCAATTAACCCCCTCTCGCCTCCCTTCGGTTTTTTTAACAAATCATACCCACACAACGGAGAAAGGGGCTCGGGATGCAGCAAGTTAATATATGGCAATAAGTTAACCATGGATTGAAATCTGTACAACTTCTTTTTTTATCCGAGTTATAGTCTATGGAATTTCCAAGTAGTTCGTCGTCTTGTTTCTCTTCTCTTCCCAATATACTTCTTCCACGTCGTAATAAAACTTCTCGCTTAGTTGGTCTTCTCTCTAGTGGTCTTACTGGCTGATTTCCTGTTGTGCTTGGGGCGAGATTCGTTTCGCCTTCTGTTGTGTTGGTAACTCTTTGTCTGTAGTGATATAGACGGTTATTTGGATCATTCCGTTCACGTTCAGGACGTACAAGTGATTTTTGTCTACGAGGTTTATTCCCATCGGCTGCTTGTGATGATTTCGATAAATTGCGCCTCAAGGACGTTGAGCGGCCAATTTCTGGATCACTCATTTTTAATAATTTTTAAAGGGGCTACCTTATTAAACCTTCTTTTTTTCTATGAAAAGTGTTATTGTACTAATAAAAAAAGATAGTAGCAGAGAAGAAACCAGTTTATAAATTAAATAAAAAAAAAGTAAATAAGAAGTAAATAAAAACAAAATAAAACTGTAAAATAAAAATAAAAGAAAAAGGAAAAGGAAAAAGTAAGTAGTACCAAACTGATTGACCAATATAAATCTCAACACCAGTTCACAAGAATCCATCCCATCACACGATCATTCTACTGTAAAACTATGTATTTCTTATATCTTCGTTTCATTCAATGAAAAGGATGGTGATGCGCCTAATAAAAAGCCGGGTAGTGGCTCTATTACCAATGCCACATGTGTTTTTTTTTGTCGTTATTTTGACGCTAACAAATTGGCCAGAAACTGCTAAAACTTTCTAGGAAAAAAAAAGCATATTAGACTGTAACTCATCACATTTTGCTCTATTTTTGATTATTTTAATTTTTAAATACCGCGCACTACTCTTTCCCCTTTTGTTTTCATGAATACACCTCCTACTTATGTCATTCACAATTCACACTATTCTAGGTTAGATACTTCAAAACAAATAAACACGACTGTTTCCTTTTAAACCTTCCTTGCATTCTTTTTAAAAGTATAATCACTTGGCACTATCTGTTTCCGGCGCGTATGTAGCGTTCAACGTCGATCTTACATTTTCCATGAGAAAGAATAATTAAATATGCATTATAGGTCTTATCTTATTATATCATAACGAACATATTATTTTTAATATTATTTATTAATTGCAAGTCAAAGCCATTGTCCCGTAAAGCAAGTGATCGGTGAAGTATGTAAAAGGAGATTTCCAAAATATGTCTTGTTATCGGTGTAGATACGATAATACGTAGACAAATAATAGATGTGAAAAGGAGAAATTAGATCGATTTATGTAGGACGAAAAATAAAAGTGCGAAGCAATCTGATTTTTAATGTTAAAAATATACATGCAAAAATTGTATTGTTTACTAGACATGCAAACCTAAAAATGTGTAGGTTAATACACTGATACGGGGTACATTTTTTTTTATTATAAAAATGCGAAAGAATTCATAAGTAAAAGATTCATATCCAACGATATGGTATACTTTTTCAACTACTTTACTAATGATTCACATTGTTATATAAAAAGGTTAGATTTTTTTTTTCTGTGCCTGATAAAAAAAATGACGATCGCTGGAGCGTACCGTGATTACTAAATTTACAAATCAATTTCAACGAAAGTAAATTTTCTTCCAAAGTCAGAGCTATTTAGTACTTATTATTATTTTTAAAATAAAACACAATAATAGACATTTGGATAATAATAGTAATGATAACAAAAATAAATAATGAACATACTAATCGTATTTGACATTATAGCCATTATATATCTGTGTAATCCGTTAAATAATAGCTACGCATGTATTTTCTATTTGTTGCTCCAGAAAGCATGCATTTATATTTTTTTCTGCCTTTTTTCATTCACTAGTAAATGTGCGTCAGGATCATTTATATTTTTACTATGCATATATCTAATCTTATTGGATGTAAAGTGTAACGTTTTACATTGGCTTGTTGGGTGCAGCGTGACCCCTCGTGAGTAGCTAGATTTAGGGAAGTAAATATTTGTATTTTTAGTAGCATCTGTAGTTCTTGCTATGTTCCCATTGTATAGAGTCTATGAGATTAGCCAGTGGCTGTGTACTTCTTATATAGGTCCGAAAAAATTACGGCTGGTTTTAATGATGTGCCCATTAAATAGTGTCCCTTAATGTTAAGACGACTATTTATGTGATACACATTGAAGAGCCTGAACATTTTTCTTTTTTTTTATAGTAAAAAAAACAGCTTGATTATATTACCATCTACCCAACGAGCGCATATAATAAGTAATGGCAAACTAGTACCGTCATAACATTGACTATTTGTTGCAATTCTTATCCAATTTCTCGAATGCCAGCTCTTGACAGCGGACTATTATAACATGAGTGGATATCGTTGCTTATTTATTACATTTAACTTTTTCCAAGAGTCACAATGACGAGGCCTACAATCGAGTGATCCCATCGCTTATTTCCAGTTATAATGCTATTTTTCATTATTATCACAAATAAAAAAGCTAGAGCATAAAGATATGTAGTTTTCTAATAATAATAGTAATAATAAAAGTAATGACCATCATCAGTATATACTTTCAAAGGTATCTTACCATATTTTGAGATAAATGATGTCATTTTGACTGAGAGTAAAGAGCTAAGTTTTTTGTCGATCACATTTAAATGAGAGAACGAAAAAGAAAAATAAGTTCCCCTCTCCTTATTTATCCTTCAAAATAATGAATAACTTACTCTTTCTTCTGATAAATAAATACAGCAAGGAAACTACGCTGCATTGAGCAACCAGACCAGCGTTCTCCTTATTATTGATATGATACCTTGCTATGTACAATTACCTCTTTTTTATGTAACAAGATAGATATTTTCAATACACAGTAGGTACTTCATTCGATACTGTCTCGAATGTTTACTTTAGCCTCGTAGTTAATAAAACTATATTCAGTTCTATATCTCACACATGTATTTGTATTCCATTGAATAATTTGTATTTCATACTTTGTACAATACAGAAACTATTATTTCTGTCAAATATAATCTGAAGTACTTGAATATCAAATCTAATATATATATATATATATATAAATATTTATTTGGGAAGTGGTGATTTTAAGTTTTAGCTTTATTTGGTATAACATTCAAACTTATTCCCCTCTAATGAAAAATGAATTGACTCGAGCAAACGGTATTTACAGCCTTTACGATTAAATACAAGCTTTTTTGAACTACAATTATATATATAAGAACCCCAACTTGATATTTTATTTAGAAAGATCATCGTATTGGTGCCTCAACAGCAATAGTAACAAAAAAAAAAAAATATCAAAGTGATACAAGCAATGAAAAGTTTAAATTGGAGTTACTTTTATTAAACCTATTTTTTTAGTTGATTATTTTATGGATTAGTTTGTATTTACTTGTTGCATCATATTGATGAACATATGTTTCACTTCTTTTATCGTAACCAACCTGTTGGAAACTCTTACTTTCCAGGCTGTTACAAAATGCAATTGTTCTTTTTGTTTCGCTATTAGAGCAATTTAAAGTTGACAGAGACAATGTGCATTTCTTTTGATGGAACTAAAAATCATTTTATCAATAATTTGAAGTTTGTTCTCATTTTCCTGAAAATAAAACAGTATGTATTTATTCGAGTCAACCAAATAAGAACACATTCAGTGATCTTATTAATAAGTATAAATGCATTAGAGATGGAGTTGCTCTACTGTAGTCTTTCAAAAAAAAAATGAAAAGGCGTAGTATAAGTGATACTCTAATTACTAAAGAATAAAGTTAAATTATTAACGCTAACTTTTGACTTATCCATACGCTTTTCACTGACATTTTATTAGATAGAATAATAGAATATTTTTCTAAAATGGTTGTTTTATCCACCCCACATGAGGTTTATCAGATTCACAAGGATAAAAAGAGGGACTTGGCTGACCTTATACACACGTTTTTCAGGTATTGTTTTTGGAAAAGAGATGATCATGTATATTTCACAAACTCATAGATCTAGTTCAAACTCGGAATGATTTTCTACAATTTGCTTTAGTGCAAAGCCTTTAACAAGATAGTGACGAGTTGTTTATTTGGCATATTCTACGTAACTACTCAACTACTCAACCATTCAACTTGTCTCATAAATAGCCAAAAGCAACTATCCACTCGTCTTGAGTACTATTTATCTGAGGCTTTTTTATCGGTATGTTTCTGAAAATAGAGCGTTCCTACAAAACCCAGATTGACAAATAGTTTCAAGGATGTTCCCAAATAAACAATGTAAAAATAGCTGGATAGTGCTTTGAACCTTAAAAAGGTTTTCCCATTATCATAAAGAGGAGAAATTTTTGTAAGACCTGTGGCACAAATAAATAGTGGGTCAATGCATATTGTTGTTTAAGGTTAACAGTTGTATAAAAAACACAAAGATACGCGAGTACATGCACAAACATATACATAATAAAGACTCGAGTGTATAATAGAAATATAATATCTGTTTTTGAATGATTGAATGTTTTTGGTAGGCACTCTTACTTTAAAGATATAATTGCAAATACCATTAAAATAAGAAGGCTAATGCTACTCAAAACGAGTACCTGGATCAATCGTAACACGAAGTTGCCGGAAATGGATAAATCCGTATTCAAACATGACTTCTTTTCCATGGTTTATCTTTCTAAAAGTAGTAAACTATATGGCGTCTCCAATAAAAATTACGCAATTAACCTCATGACACCATTTTATTTCTTCTGTTAAACATAATAACAAACAGAAGAAGCTAAGAAGAAAAGAAATGGGAAAAAAGGAGTTAATCAAGTATAAGGGTCATTAACCATTCTCGTGAGCGTAAGAAGTACTTAATAATATGCTACAAAATCCGGTATATGTTTTCTGAGTGATTATGTTGTTGTACTCTTTTTCACGTTTTCAAGAAAGTCTAAAAGAAGTGCGAGTTAACTATATCTGTTTATAAATTGTTTGTTTTGAATCATGGATAAACTTATATTTGGAATCCATTTAATATTAACATTTTCCAATATAAACAACTGGAATTGAGAAATAGAAATCAAAAAGTTTTTGAATATTCTAGAAGAGTGAAAAAGGCGCGATTCGTGTCATTTTTCGATAATAAACGTATAATTAATGAAATATTTAAAAAAAACATCATGTATTCCTGAAAAAGAATCGTGTCACCACTAAACAAACATGAAAACATAGAATGTCAAAAGTTATGCAAATGTATTTATTCTTAAAAAACAAAAACCTTCAGTTATTTCCTTTTATTTGTCACATACATTATTTATAACAGAAAAAAAAAGTCCATAAAAAGGTCTCCGAGAAAAAGACAAAAATCATTCAACTTTATTATGATTCAACTTGATCATTTGATCTCGGCGGGTCTGCCATTTTTTCTCTCGTTATTGTAAAATGACGAAAACATTTATACTTTTTTTGCTCATTTATGTTAACGTAAACTAAATTCGGTAAAGGGCTTAGAGGTACTTGAGGTGTTAAAATGTCATACATTTTTTTTTATTATGATTTTCATGGCTTCGATCTTGATGCATGTTTTGTGGAACACATTAGTGCCGAAAATTTTCTTGATAATAAATAAATACAAATCAGAAGAGATGTATGCTGATAAGATGGATATTAATCCAAGTTATTTTTAATAAAGGTGGACAGTATGCAATTAAAAAAACTTACTTATAATTGCATATTTATCAGTAATTTAAACTGAATTTTGTTAACGAGGCTCTGAATGTTAAATTGAATGACGTTTTTTCCTTTTCAAATATTTGATAATAACCTGTTTAAAGCATGTGAGGAAGAATGAATAAAGAAAAAAAGAAGAATATGTTGATGATAAGGCACTGCTGATGTATATCAGAATCAGGAGCGGATAAACAGGTTTACATCGACATATAAAATAATGTTTAAAAGCAGTATATATATATATATATATATGTGTGTGTGTGTGTGTGTGTGTGTGTGTGTGTGTGTATATTTATAAAGAGAGAATGTACAAATAAATGAGGGTATAATAACTATAAAAAAAAGAATGGTAACTATAAAGATTTTGTTGTATTTCTTGTTGTAAGCATTGGCCCCGGTTGTTGGACATGATCCATTACCACAGCTAACCCCGTTAACGTTTTCAAAACATAATTCAATTCTGCGTGATCTGTGTATGAGGGATGGGTATATTTTCGTAGATCTATTTTGAAGAAAGGTTTATAAGTATCTTCTTATACCAAAGTTTACAACAACATACCCTTAATTAATAAGCAGTATCGCGGTATTCTTTGTATGGGAGCGATTAAATAATCAGCCATTCCAAGGCGATTTGAATCCTTTTTTGCCAAAGTTTCCTATCATCACATATCAGTACTTTCCTCAGTTTATAAAATCTTCACCAATTATTTACCTGATCAATCTTTAAAAATAAAACGTTGGTGCATGCCTTTCTAATAGCCTTTATGTTATTTTTATAGTGCATCGCATATTTCAAGAAAACTGCAAATTCCGACTCCAGGCGACGAAATGTACTTCCAATGTCTTTTAAATCCTGGCAAACTTTCAATGATAGTAACAATTTCTCTGAAATGCGAATGAGCTCAGGTAAATGATTAAACAATAATGGAATATCTGTTGATTTAACAAGTGGGTATTTCTTTTGTGATGCAATGATCATTGGATCCATGTACCGCTAGATTAAAATAATTTAATCACTATTCCTTATTTTAATGATGCTAAATTCAACTTACTGATTTAATCAATAAAAGTAGCTTGTAAAAAGATTCTTCAGTTGCAGCAAGCTCGGATGAAATAAACTTTGCCATGGCAAGATCTTTTACAGATTGTTGCACAAATCTTTGTCGCTCCGGATTCTGTAATGAAAAAATGCAAAACAAACAAACAAAAATAAATAAATAAGCAAAAATTAAGAATAGAGGTGTAAACCAGTATAATAAAAGAAAGATATACTTACAAAGGATGTTTGGAGTAAAAGATCATTGTTTTGATCGCCCAAATTGCCATCTTCGTTTTCATTCATGATTAATTGAGAAACCACGTTTTTCCACATTGATATTGCCTTAGTTTCCCTGCTCTTTAGTGAATCAAGACCAAAAACCGAGCGAGCTCTGGAAACGGTGGCGCCTGAAATGCTTATTCGTCTTGGATTTGTTGCTGAGCGAGATAGTGGTTTTTTCTTTAATGTGTTTTCAAATATTGATGCATCTTCTTTCATAATGATATTTTTTGGTAATTCAATCACCTCAGGTGGTATAGTTGCTGAATCTACAGCCTTTTTTGCATTCAGTTCTTTTATCGGTGTTAATGGTGACATGTAGCGTGTATCGTTAAAATCCATGCTTTTTCTAATTTTTTTAATGTTGTTTCTATTGCAGTCATCATCCTCTTTCACGACTGTAGTAGGGAAAAATTGTGAAACTGGCCTTGCTGAACGCAATTTAGATTTGGGTAATGAGGACTGTGGAGTTGGTAGTGGTGGGACATCATCTTCCACTATAACTACTGGTGGATCCCTTTTTGCAAAAAGAAAAGAGAAATTGATGGATTGGAATTTACTAAAAGATTTCTTCTTTTTCTTGATGTCTGTAGAGTTGATTTTGTTTATAAAAGGTGGTGCAGATATTATTGTCATTATCTAAAATGAGAAATATATATCTGAAGAGTGATAAAAAGTAAAGTGAAGAAAGAAAAAAATAAAAATAAATAATAAAGTTGCAAGAGCGTATATTTATTTTTGTGTGGCTCCTTAAATAGAGTAACACAGTCTATCATAAATATCATAGCTTGCCATCTCAGCTTGTATAAAAATAAATAAAAAGGAACACAGAAGAAATACCAGTTTTAGGATTTACCAAAATTGCATCATCAGTGCTTATGAATATTAACCCGCTATTTTTTTTAATTACTTTCAGATGCGGAAATACTAAAATTAGTATCAAAAAACAGTATTTGATATGCTCGTTCCGAACCAGGGACTTAACCAATGTTTTCTAAGCCGTTAGCTTCTTGAGAATGTTTCAAAATAATAAAATGGTGTTAAGCTATTTTCTTTTTCTCTTCTGATAAATACATGAGATCATTACGGTGTAGTGTTACCACGGCATAACTTTAACAGAATGATGAGATTAAAGTATCATCATGTTTATATTTCATTATGGTTTATTGTTTATTTCTTGGCAAGAAAAAAAGACACGCCTATATGATGTGTAAGATAGGTTTGTTCCTTCCTCCTCCTTTCGCTATTTTGATAAGGTAAACTTGGCTGAAGCAGTACATACACATACAAAAAACTCAGGCTCAAGTGTAAAAATATACAAGATCCGAGTTGCACGAGAAACCCGATTTTGTATACATGGATTTAAGTTGGGAACTTTATGCTGTACAATGTCTCTCATACTAACCCGTAAAATACATAAAACTTTTATTTATAAAGATGGTGTATCACTTTTCTGTTTCAAATTAATGAAAATTTTTTCAGATAGCCTCTCTCTCTTTGTTTTTTAAACTAAAATAATAAGTAATTCTGAACGTCAAATGATAAGGTCAAGATGCCTAGAACGGTGGTTCTTTAACTGTACTATGGACTTCTAGATGCTTGTGTTTTTCCATTTGTATTTTCAATATGATCAATTTTTATTGCAAACCAACCGAGCGTTTCTTATTGAAAGCATCAGCCAAGCTTATAAATAATGCGCTCCAATACAGAGAAGAAAAAAAAGATAAACTTATTTGGAGAAAAATAACACTTTTTTATAAACCGAAAATGCTCTTTTTCCTACAAGTAAAATTCGTTTTCATACCGTTTAGTATTTAATATATAAAATATAATTACTCTTATTAGTTTTTTTTTCTCTCTCTCGAATGAATACTTGGTTTATTTAATGTCGTAATAAAAAGAGCTATAAAGAGAAGCGGATCTTTCTTCAATTGCTATCGGACCAAGCCTTACAATGATTATTTATACCTTTTCCTTTTTTCAACGCATATCCTCCATTTTATATTCTTACCCGCCATTAAATCGAAGTATGTCTAGAACTAAGCCAAAGAAACGGTATATTCTATTATAATAAAAAACTTATCAGGCTGGTCTACCAAAACTTTGAATAGCTAAAAAAGGATTAAAATAATGTTTTTGTACAACATTTTATATATTCTTTATTTGAAATTACAGTCGTTCCACTCTCAATTTACCGGATGTTTGAAAACCACGCCCACTTTTTTGAAAAAAATTGCCTGGATGTTTGAACTTAAATTGACCAGAAATTTGAACTATTTAGCTGTGTTTTTTCCCAGATTCTGGTCAATTTAAGTTCAAACATCCAGGCAATTTTTTTCAAAAAGTGGGCGTGGTTTTCAAACATCCGGTAAATTGAGAGTGGAATGACTGTATTTACACTACTTGTAGATGTCTGATCCTGGTATTACTGCTTTCCAGCTTGCATGTTGTTGATGTTACACACTGAGCCATATGTTACATATATTGCTTCTTGATATTGCTCCAATACGTTCCTAAGTTCTTTATTCACTTGTTTCAAATCAATATAGCTCATTTATCTCTGTATTTGCTTTACTGAAATAGAGTTTCAAACATACTGGTCAGCTATTCTCCAGGTTTTGCTCCAAGTAATAGATTGATTTCATTACCAAGCAGTTTTCATACGCATATTCTATTTTTCTTCTTGTTCGAGCAAGTTGGCCTGTTGCTGATGTGATTGGTTTTCATCCATGTTTTTTTCTTTTTCATGCTCCAATAAGTTCAGTTGCTGTTCATGTTTATTGTATGGGATTTCCTTTGCTTTTAATTATTGTGATTCTTGATATTCTTTGTTTCGTTTGCTAATTGATATATTGTTTAATTTATCTTTTATGATAAAATGAGTTGGTTTGATGCTAACCTGCATTAAAAAAAAAAAGACTTAAAATATTTTCTAACTACACACCTTGTTGATTCAAACCTTTCACTGCTTCTGGCTTCCTTCCGTCCTTAATAAACCATTCCAATGCCTTGTATGTACCAACGGGTATCGCTCTGACATGTATAAAATGAAGAGCAACATCCCCCATTGTAGTTTTACCACTGTTATTTGCTGCCTTGAAAGAATATTCCACTGTGATTCGACCATCTTGAGCATCCAGTGCGCTCTGATGAATGCACATATTCGATACCGTTTTGTGCTTGAAGGGTATTCGTCTTTGCTGCAAATCCTGCTTTATTGTGACAGCCAACAAGGTAAATTGCTGCTCCATCATTGTGTTTTGCTTTACTAATTTCGTCTGCTTTGAGGACTTGATCCTTCAGTTTTCTTCATTTCATGTTTAATCGATCAACTCAATGCCAGCGACTTTTTCTTTTTTTTTAACACTGGTGCATTACGCTCCAAACAAGCAGAACGCTGTTCTGTTGTAAACACGTTTGTATTTAACAAGAATAAGAAAAAGGAAAAATCAGGGACGTTGAAA
>VCJC01002556.1:33986-46069 GCA_024140195.1 Backusella luteola | reverse complement strand
CCCCAAAAAAAAAAAAAAAAAAAAAAAAAAAAAAAAAAAAAAAACTCGACCCAACCCAATCAACTAAATTGGATTTTCGACCTTTATTTTCTTCATTAATTATTTTTTTCTTTTTCATTTTACTTTACTTTGATTGAATTCTAATGTCGTTTGATATTGACTGGTCAAAGTTAGACGGTGTGTTGGCAGGGCATGTAAAAGAGTTTCTTAACAAGCATTTCCAAACCATTACAAAACCGACCTTTATCGGTGACCTGAAGGTGACGGACTTTGGGTGGGGCACCGAAACACCCTCGGTTGAGATAATCGACATTACAGACCCGTTTCCCGAGTTTTACGAATTGGACGATGAGCAGCAGGAACAACAGCACAAGGAGCAGGAGGAGCAAAAGGAACAGGAAATACCTCGCTCGCCACCCGCACCGGCCAGCGATCTGTTTTCAGAAGAGAATGGCGTCAACACTGCCCGACTTTCTTTAAACACACCGCTCTCCCAACAACAGCGTTTTAATCTGGTGCATTCGTTTCATCGATCGCCGTTTGTCGCACCGCAGCACCCGTTTAGCAGCGCAATGTCGTCAAATACGCAATATCACCCTGCAACACCCACCAGCTATAACCCAACCAGCGGGCTCTACTTTCCTACAACCACATCGACCACAGGCAGCGATCCATGGCACTCGCAGCCCACGGCCTCGGTGGTGGAAGAGGACTGGATCGATGACGAGGAAATCAACCGAGTGCCCAACGGCCCGTCCATCGTGAGCAGTGGCGGGAGTAGCACACGGGACAAGAAATCAACAGAGATGGATTTCCAGGTGCACATGCTCATCTCGTACAAGGGCGATATGAGCATGACGGTGCTGACGGAGCTAAGGATGAACTATCCCAGCATGATGTTTATGAGCCTGCCCATACAGTTGCGTGTGCAATCCATTGAGTTTGAGGCAACGGCGGTGGTGGCGTATATCCAGAGCATGAGTCGAGTGTGTGTGTCCATGCTGGAACCAGAGCAGCCTGTGCGTGGAAAGGATATTGGCTTGGAGAGGTAAAGTAACTGGTTGGATTGTAGCGCTGGGCTTGTAATTGATTCAATAGTAGCTTGTTACGTGATGTGCACATTGAGACCGTTGTTGGTGATGAGCAGAAGCAAGGTAAAATGAAATTGTATGCATAAAGAGAATTAGAATAAAGAAGATATTGATGGACTTGCATAGTGCTGAAAAACGTGGGAAAGATTGAAAAGTTTATTGTGGATCAACTTCGAAAAATGTTGGATGATGAATTGGTGTTTCCCAGCTACCAGCTAATTCAACTCAGTTAGAAAAAAAGCACGCACTGCCAATTGTAAATAAAGAGCCTTTTTTATAGGAAAAAGAGAAAGCATATTGGGGGAATAAAAAAAAAGGCGTTTTTATATATTTAAAAGGTCTTTTTGTGGATAATATCGGGATCCTCCTGATACTCTTCAGCAGACACCCACATCTTCTTGAATGTGCTGAGCGATGCCAAGATGGATCCACCAATCCAAGTGCTGTATTTACGCTCGGGAGGAGCATAAATCTTGATTTTGATGTCTTTTAATGCAAGTCTTTTGATCTCAGACAAGAGACGCTCTCCAAAGCCCTTGCAAAGGGTCGATCCACCAGACAGCACAATGTTTGAGTACAGGGACTTTCGAAGATCGAGATCGGCACGCCCGATACAGTCAACAATCACTTGGTGGATGCCAGGGTATTCTTCGCCAATGTATTCTGGCTGGAACAAAATTTCAGGCGCACGGAACCTCTCTGCTCCAAGCTTATAAACAAGTGTGTGAATATCATACACATACAACCTCTCTCCCATTCACCATAAACTTACTTTAATGATATTACCATCAGGAAGCATGAAATCGTCTATTTTTCCGTTAGACTCCTTCTCTTCTTTTGCAGGATTTAACGCGACATAACAGGTCTTTTCCTTAATAATGCGAACAACTTCCTTTTCTGCAGTCGTGTGGAAGTTGTATCCCGATTTTCTCAACAAAAGCTGTAAGTATTCGGTGACGTCTCTACCCGCAATATCAACACGGCGAATGGCATGGGGAATGGCGAAGCCTTCATACACGGGCACGGCGTGGGTGACACCGTCACCAGAATCAAGCACGATACCGGTGGTTCTACCTGAAGAGTACCTGAAAAAAGAATAAGAAGAAGAATAGAGGAAAAGGAGAGGACTTACAAACTAAGCACAGCTTGGATAGAAGTAAAAAGAGCGGGTACGTTGAATGTTTCGAAAAAGATTTGAGCAGCCGTATCTCGATTTGCTCTAGGATTTAAGGGTGCCTCAGTCAATAGAACTGGATGCTATAACAATAACAATAACAATAACAATAACAATAGTATATGAATAAGTGTATATTTATATATAGAATGAGCGCCTTACTTCCTCTGACAAGGTCTTGAGTTCGTCTGTATAAATATATTGCCAGATACGCTCCATATCCTCCCAGTCAGTAACAATACCGTGCTCAATAGGATATCTAATCTTTAGCAGGCCACGGAGCTCCTGTGCCTTTCTACCAATAAAGTTGTCCCCTTCCACTGCACCTGCCATAATACGTGTATGCTTTGGTCGACCCACCCTAACATTCAGATATTAACATACTATTGAGACCACGAAATAAAAAACACCTTACATTGAAGGGAAGAAGCACTTTGGCTGCTCTTCACCGGCAAAACCTGCCTTAATCACGCCCGATCCCTATTTTAGATGAAAAAGATAAATCACACACTCTCTCCTTTGGGTACTGTTTTCATAGTGTTTACATTGTCAATGACAACAGGTTGGTTCGTCAAAACCTAGTAAAGATGAAGTGAAAAAAGTTAGTAATTCTACTGGAGAAAACTGTCTATTATAATCTCTCTTTCTTACATCATCAAATTCTGAGTTCATTTTAACAAATTGTAAAAGATGAAAGAAGTTGTAAAAAAAAAAGCAAAAAAAAAATAATTAATAATTTTAATTTTTCAGAGGTCAAGAAATAGCCATTTTTGGAGTTCGGGTTTTGTTTATTTTATTAGACTTGATGTGTGTGCATTTTGCCAGGAACACAACCTTATTTATCCAACATTTTCACTTGAAATATCTTTATCATAATACTGGTTTATCTTGACTTGATGCCATCGGCAATTGGAATTCAAAATAGTGCTCGTCTTCCTCTTTCTTGTTTTTTTAAAAAAATAATTGCTAAAAGTATATTATTATAATTATAAAAAACTAAATAGGTACGAATAAATAAAGAGGGGAATAGTAATGAACAAAAGGAGGGGGATGAATGTGGTGCTTGTATATAACGCTTTTCTCTATAAAAGTAGTAGTAAATATATATACATACATATATATATATATATATATATAGTCTATATGATGAGTTTTTAAGATTTAGATATGCTGGTGGTTTGTAAACTTTCAGTAACCCCATCCGTCTCGGTAGATAAAATAGATGCTTCTTCTTGTTGTCTCGTTATGCTATCTTCTAGCACATTGCAATAGTTTTGATACTTGATTATTTCATGCAGCATGTATTTGGATTTCGCTTCCCAGTTTGCCATTGCGCGCTGGTGATTTTGGGATTTATAGGGAAACTGTATAACAAAGGTGGTGAATAATGAGGCACATATAGAGGGCTCTTTTCTACTTTACCTTGACAATCATTTTCTTCTTTACTTCACGATGATCGTTAATTTCCTGATTAAGGCTCTCTACATACTTTTGCAATGCCTTGGCATGCTCTTTTTCATTCAACGCGGTTGGAACCATGGTAGGCGCTGGCGGTGCCCACGAATAGAGGTTGACTGAATCTGGATCATGAATGAATTTACCCGTAATCTCTTTTCCTCGCTCGACAGCATCCAAATCCAAGATAACGTCATCTAGACAGCTTCCCCATCCATACTCTAAATTGCCCACACCGCCCTGGAGAGGCTCTTTGCTCTGTCGTGCCGCCCAATAGTTGCATGTCGATACCCATTCATTGATCTGATCCAAGGTGCCTGCCTGGAAAAGATGAACTCCGCCGTTGGATTCCTGGATTGCAAATACAAATGGTCGACTACGGTTGTATCCGGGTGGTGGTAATGCATTGGACAAGGTATGGTTTAACTTGATGGAGCCGATCATATGGGAATATTTCTATCAATACCTATTTAGTTTTTTTTTTTGTTCAATCCTCCGAGAACATATATAAAAACTTACAGCCCATCCTTGGTTATTTTGAGAAGCGCCGCCAAATGAAAACGGTCCTTGTTGGGAGTTGCCTTTTGTAAACGTTTCCGTGATATTGGCAAAGCCTGCGGTACTTGCCCTGAGAAGATTTCGCTTGTTTGATTCCATATTATTATCTGACTGCAAACCATAAATTTTGAGTTCGCCCTGACCCACCACCAATAGGCATTCCTTCCATTCACGATGTTTTGCCTTTTGATTTGCGCTCTCTAATAAATGCTTACGCATGACAACACCCTCTTTGTGATAAGGAGGTCGGCTCGCAAACAACGCAGCGGCATGGCTATCCATAAATTGAATCATCATGGGCGTACCGTTGGATGACGACAATACGCTACTGCTGTATGAGCTTTTGGGGGTGGGCGGCGACAGGCTGGATGAATTACCGGAATTAACGGAGCTGGAAGAATCTCGTCTTAGAGCTTGCTGTAATTGGGGTGCCTGTTGAGCTGAACTTGTGCTTGGACGAGGCTAAAAAAAAATGTTTTAGTTTCATTTTTGGCAATGAATATCATTTGCACATTTTTTTTTAGCACAAATATATAACTTACAGTAGGCTCTTCAAGGAATAAAATACTATCACGTGCAGTCTTGTTGATCATTGTATTCAAACCACGCTTGATATCCGTCATTCGCTTACTTCCCATGATACTAAGCCGTTTAGATCCCGTATCGCCAATCGATAGTGAATTTGTACGTTCTGGATGGTTGCTGGTATGTGAAAGTGGCTGAAGAATTTGGTTGTGTTTCACAGACATATACATATCCTGTGTGTAAATAATAATTATTATTTTATTAATGCATGCTCTATTGGCATTGTTTTTGTTGTACATTGGCTAATTTGTTTTATACCTTTAATAGTGATTCAACATTGGCTTCCCAAGCGGGACTAAAGTTTTTGACTTTTTCCGATGGATTTTGATCATGAATGGTAGACATTGTATTTCGGACAAACGCCTGTCTTGTCATCCTTGTGTAATTACCTTGAGCCACATGCAAATCGGTATTCAATAATAATAAAGAATAGACAACAGCATAAACAATATCTATCTCATCATTAAGGTTATGATACACAAAATATAATAAATAAATAAATGGAAAGGAGTAAAAAAAAAAAATGTGTGTAATTTTAAAAATATATACCTGCATTTCCAAAAACGGTCATTGGGTTACATTGCCAATATCTTTTAGCGAATGCTTCCAAAATTCGATCAATTTGTTGTGCTTCAGCCCTAAAATAAAGCTTGGAGCACAATTTTCTACAGAAACAAATAAATAAATAAAAACAAATTCCAGCTTTGTAGGTTTTCCATCCAACTTTACCTAAATCCACTATCTACTCTCAATGATGCAAATTCAAAATAATTCATATAATGACCAAGCGTTTCTGCGTTTAGTGGTTTACTAACATATAAGAAATGTTGGGATTTTTTTTGATTTTAGTATACGAAATGTAATTTGACAAAATGGAGCTTGAACACGATTTACCTTTGTCCTAGCCATTCTGCAATACGATCACGTTGTACAAAGGATGCGTCTTCCTGCCATAATTTTGAAGCACACGTTTTAGGATCATCATCCTTTTTATCATCATCATCACCCTCATCTTTTTTATCGTCATCATCGCTTGTTAATAATATTTCAGGTTTCTGGATTGGATCTTCGGGAGCTGCATGATCGTTCAATTTAAGCTGCTGTCCACTATGGCGTTTCCAGTTTAGCATGGATTGTGCAACATCTTCAGGCGGAGGTCGACTATGGCGGCGTTGGGTCTTTTCGGCCTCCATGATGCTCATCATAAGCCCTCCGGCGCTACCGAAATGGCCTCCGCTAAGGCGTTTGGAGAGACGATGCGCGGTTTTTTCCTTTTCCATGTCATCCTGTGATGCGCCTGTAGCATCAACAAAAACATCATCGTCTTGTATATCATCATCGTCGTCGTCGTCACTGTCATCATCATCCTCCTGATCCTTTTCTGCACCTTTATTATCTTCATTTTCGCAATCCGAATGCACGGTGATTTTTGTAGGTGGGGTTCTTGTTTGTACATTATTGGATACAATCGAGACAAGATCTGTTATTGATTCGTCAGCTTGTCCCATGTCCTGTTCGTAAATTGAATCGGATCCTCCAAAAGTACTATAGATGGAATATGAACCTGATGATATTCTGGTGGATGCGTAAGACTTTCTGTACGATGATCGCTGTTGTGTTTGCTGAGTTTGTTGTTGCTCCTGTTGGTATTGTTGCTGCTGCTCAATTGGTTGAATCGGTTGCAGCTGTTGCTGTTGTTGTTGTTGAGCTTTTTGTTGGATATGTTGCTGCTGTTGGACTTTTTGTTGAACTTGTTGCTGTTGCTGTTGCTGCATTATTTGTTGGACTTGTATTTGCTGCTGCTTCTGTTGTACAATTTGAGCTTGATGATGATGATGATAATATTGTTGTGGCTGACGATAGTGGTGTTGGGGTTGATGGTTTTGCATTTGGTATTGTGATTGATGCTGGTATTGTGGTTGATGATTTTGGTGCTGAGGCTGAGGCTGGTGATGGTGGTATGGCGGTTGGCGGTGCTGCTGTGGAATGGGTGGTGGCTTTTGAGCGTAGGGTTGATTATGATATGATGGTTGACGGTGTTGCTGTTGTAACGATGGTCTTTCTGGCTTTTCATACTTCAATACTAAATCGGTCGGTAATTCAAATTTTTCATCGACCATCATGTCCCTATCCAAAGGCGGAGGAGCTAATGGAATCTCCTTAACAATTGGTTTTCTTTCAACGGATTTACTTCTTTTTCCAAAAAATCGAAAACGGCTACTTCCGTTACCGCTATTATTGCTACTAGAGTTTGATTTCTATATATATATAGAATAATAAATACAAAGAGGAGTATAAATAAACAAATATAATAAAAAGTAATAAGAAAATATGAAGCTAAACCTTTTTGGATATAGTGGAGATTGTTGTTTCAGGCATTTCTAGGTCTTCTGCTTTAACACCTAAAATAGCTTCATATTTTTTTCTCCCTTCGTTTGATGTCACGACTGGTTTTCGTTTGATACGTTGTTTCTCAATAGTGGGTAATCCGGTTTGGGGTTGATGTGCCGATGTTTTTAATTTATTTAAGAAGGTTGAATTGGTCCAGCTGTCTGATAATGATCGTCTTCTATTGTTGTTGTTCCGGCTGTGCTCATAAGAATCCATTTCTCTCATTCTGTTATTACGTCGAGACCTGATCGTTTGGGGAGGAGAATTACTAGAGCGAAAAGAATAAAAAAAATATAGATAAAGAAAGAGAAATATTTAAAAAAAGGAGGTTGAAAGAGAGAGAGAGGGGAGAGAGAAAAAGAGAAAGAAAGAGAACGAGACGAGGGAAAAGTGAAAGAGATAAAAAAAAATAAAAAAAAGGATACACAAAAAAATAAAATAAATTGATGCTTGCCAAAAATGCGGTAACAAAAAGCTGTGCAACCCGCTTTTTATTAAGGATTTATGACACATGGCTCCTACCCTACTTTTTGATTTCTTACGCTGTTTTCTACTTTCCTTGTTTTCCTTGTTTTCCTCCTTTTAAACAATTGACCTTGCAAAAAAAAAATCCAGCATAATGAAAAGATAAAATTGTATACGTTTTATTTTATGCAGGAACTAAAAAGGATGAGATGAGATGGCGATGACTTTTTTTGGGCTGTCCTGTAGGATTTAAACGTGCCCATAAAGAGTACTTTTATTTAAAATTTTAAACCCAACCATGATTTTATAAATAAAAAGCATGAAAACCGATCTAAGAAAAAAACGAAAGAAGGGAGAGAATAAAAGAAACTACTTTCATATGATTGCTTTTATTTTTTTTTTCTTAATATCCTGATACAAAAAGCACAGCTTACAAATAAACATCAGTAGACTTGTAAAAAAAAACATATAGTTAAAACAAGTATATATTACTATTTTGCTACTTTGATTGTATAAGTATAGGGGTTGATGTCTATAAGGAGAAAGAAAGGAAGTTGAGCGGTATCCCCCAGAAACAATCAAAAGTATATAAAATGGAAAATCGCGCTTCTATTCCAAGTAGTATATGCATGAAATAATATCTGGCTATCACAAAAAAAGAATAGATGGGATCACCTTTAGTAATAACGAAGAAAACTTGTTTACCATTTTAGATTATTGAAGAAAAAAATATTTAGTTTGTTTAGAAGTGTTTTAATATAATAATAAATCTAATAATAAATGAAAAGCATAAATGTTATTTTTATGGCTGATCAATAAACAACTTTTTGGACTAAAAGGAACACGATGTACCAAACTGCATATATTATAACCTGGTCAGTTTTCTTTGTCTATTATTGATTTCACTACTTTTCTATAACTATCAAGAATGTAAGCCTTTCTTGTAAAAAAAAAAGATAATTGCATAATTAAGTAAATATGAACAAAACTAGACAAGCGATCGAATACAGCAAATCCTGTTTTTTTTTATTTTGATTAAAAAGGAAAAGGCGATATAAATGTTAAGCTAAAGTAATGGATATATTGTGGATCACATCTCCGTAAATAAAATTTTAATTGTATTTTTGTTATCTTCAGAAAAGGGGAATGGAAGAAGCCGAAAATGGAGACTAAGGAGAGAGAGAGAGAGAGAAGATGAAAGGCATAAATAAATGGTTCCATAATAGAATCCTCTTTATTTTTTAATATAATTGACATAAAGAAACAAAAAATACAGGTCATGGTCTTTCGAATAAAATGAATAGATATATGCAAAAAAAAAAGTTTATTTTTATTATTACTATTAATCCTCAAAACCCTCAATGAAATGATCAATATCCGAGGTATCTTCCAATACCTCCAAGGACGAATCGGATGGAAACATCTGAAAAGAAGATTCGTCATTTCCCGGATCGCTACTTTTTAGGGGAGTGAGAGAGGCAAGCGGATTTAACGAAGTTGGATAAGATTTATAATATCCACCAGCTGCATTTTGTAACGATTGCTTTCTTTTCAGAATTGATATGTTAGAGGAGCTTCCGGTTGATGGTATGCTTGAATAATGTTCCATCTCAAATAGCGATTTTCTCCCCCAACAGAGGTAATAGTTGATGTATGAGTGAAGCTGGCTACATTCGTCTATGATATCGTTCACAACCTTCATATAGTCCTCTCCCTGTAGATCGTATTGATCTGTGAAAAAACGCTTGTGGCTTTGAAGAGCCAATCGAAAACTATTATGAACCAGTTCTCCAGCTGTTCCGGGTATTCCAAATCGAAGTGTGCCTATTTGCCCATGCATGTCAGTCATGTCGCCGTAATCCTGCAGATAATCGTACATTTGTCTACCCCAAGATACGTCAACTCCTTGTGTTCTTCTCATTTTGTCAGCATCTATAAAAGGCGGTGGTTATTTTCGAATATAACTTTTATACTCTTTACCAATTACTTTTTACCTACATTCTTGAAATAGTCTTTGTGTTAATGGTCCAGTATTACGCACAACAGGATCCACTTCGCGAAATTCCACATAACCACCTGGTTTCAATACTCGATTTACCTCTTTTACAACCATCTATTTTTTTTTTTGTTTTACAACTAAGATTACTAATGTTTTAGGTTTGTGATAAAACTATTAAAATACTTTACGGTCCAATCGGATTCAGAAAAACAGCTATAGACTTGTCTCATAAAAATAAAATCAAAATGATCATCAGGAAAAGGGATGCCATTGAGGATATCGCATTGAGAAAAGAAAGTGTTGGCGGGCTTTATATCTACGGGGTAACTAGCACTTATGTCAATGCCATAAAACTCGCAATTTGGAAACTCGGTTGCCATTTCTAATGTCCATGTTCCTGTACCACATGCAACATCAAGAATACGCGGCGGAGTTACGTTGACCAGTACCCAATCACCGGAAGAACCGTTGGAATTTTTGCGGATTTGATTGGGCACAGCCGATCCGGATAGCAAGTCCCGCACAGGCGCTGTAAAGTTATTTCCAAATATCAGCTTATAAATGAAATGCTAGAACAATTTGACGTTAAATATTCAAATGCAAAACGTGAAAGAAGGGGGAAATATTTATATTATTGAAATGCATATAAGGTAGACTTACCACTTGTACAAGCCGATCTTGCTCTTGTTCATCATTGGGCAGCATATATTTTGAATTGACATTTTGGTATCGTCGACCATTGATCATGATATTATCATGAGAATTTGATCGTGGTGGTAATAGATCGCTTGGGGTTGGAGAAGGGGGTAATGAGGTACGTCTGTTTGGGTATATTGCCGCAGTAGTGGCTTTTCCTTTATTATTGTTGCTGGAAGTTTTCTTTTTGATGATTGGTATGCTGTGTGACTGCCTTAAAAACTGCTTCTGGACTTTGTCAGATATTTCGTTCTGAGAAGGTGCGTTTCCCATTATAATTAGGTATAAGTTGTGAAGAAAAACAAGAAAAGGAGAAAAAAGAAGACAAAAAAAGACAAAAAGCGACTATCTTATGTTTAAAAAATGACTTTTTTTTTTTAGAAGGCGCAGGATAGAGCCAGAACCTTTTTAACTCCAATCGCATAACTTTTATGCCACTCCGAATTTCAATTATGTAATTGGATGACCTTAGTCTCTCATTTTTTTTTCTCTTTCTATCTATTTCTCTTTTGTTGTGTTTAATATCAATAATATTCTTTAGCTATTTTACATTATATGATTGGAACACAAAAAAAAACATTAATAATATACTTGGCACTGATGTTTTACATAATGGATACTTCTTTATGATTTAATCTAACCAATTCAAAAACTTTCTATATAACGTCACTTGTTTTTAATTTGCTTTTTTATTTATTTGTGTATACTTCTTAGTTCCTCATTTTAGTAGCAGCAGTAGTGATACCACCACTTTATTGTTTTATAATAAAACAATACAAACAAGTATTAATAAACATATCTAATGTCTAGAAATGAAACCCATAGCGTCTGAAAAAAATATCGATTTGTTAACATGTCAAATCATTTCCTTTTTCGGACAGAGATAAACGTAGTGTATGACCAGAAAAGGTACATTTATAAATCAAGTCAAACACTTTTTTAAATAGCATTTATTAACTTTCCATCCTATTATAATGTACATTATGCTTTAGAAATAAGCATTCTGTATTAAATCCTCTAGCGCCGTGATAAAGATAATGTTTATGTTTATAAATCAATTGTTTGGTCAAAAGATCCATTTCATAAGCATAAAAATAAAACAGCGAATCAAAATCTATGCATTATTCTAACTAGTTATTTTTTTTTACATCTCAAATTTAGTTAAAAAAGCGAGATTCATCTATTTGTTTTTACCTACTTTAAATAACGATTATTACTTTGCATAAAAACGAGTTTATTTTTATTTAAAAAAGTACTTTATTCATATTTTAACTTGTGGAAATTCTATTTTTAACATTCATTATTTTCTTTTCAGGTTAAAGTGATGAATTGAATCAATACTATATTATGTAATGACCCAAAAGCGACCTTACGATACAGTCGATATTTTATGCTCCTCTTAATCACATGCGTGGTCATATGGTGGGTTTTTGATGCCTAAAGAGTGTTTTCTTTTATTTACGATAAAGTGGACATGCATGGAAATTAAACCACTTGCTTGTAAATTAATACAATGCTACATTACAGAGGTCAAAACACCATAGTTTCATGATTGCCCAAATAAAACAATTGATACCAGAAATATTTTTACATACTTGTAAATGTATATATATATAACATGGAAATTGATATATTTACTTCATCTTCTTCCCACTTATCAGTAATGGAG